>SNQJ01S0054937.1:18081-44685 GCA_010110895.2 Picea sitchensis | reverse complement strand
TGAAGTGTTATTGCTCCCTTCACGTCTTTCAATATGTAGAATTAATTACATAATCAATGAATTTCACCAATCACCACATCTAAATATAAAAAGTTGTACCATGTATTTATTATTATGCATTATTATATTTATTATTATATTTATAATATTTATATTATATTTATGAATATTATAGTTCCATTCAGTGTACGGTTCATTTTACATTTTGAATAACAAACAACCCTCAATTATTATCTTTTGATAAAAAATATTTATTACTTGTGCATTTAGTTATATTAAGTTTCATTGTTCAACATGTGTTTCTCAACTAACTCGGTAGGGACTGCGTTGCCATGCAACCCTTGTTATGAATAATACATGGTTGTGAGCTTTGTTTTTTTTCTTATTATGAACTTATGGAGAATCCGGTATTAATAAAGGTGAACTTTTTTTTTTATGTGAGAGGGTGTTTTAATAAAAGGTGAGGTAGACCCTTTTATGAGGTATATATATATATAAACCTTTTAATTAAATATTTTGGGTTCATACCATTATTTCTCCACATTTAAAAAGGTTTGGTTTTATAAGCAGTGGTTTGGATGGTTTTTTGTGTTAATGGTGAAAGTGCAGAGTTCTAAGTTTGAGGTGGAGAAATTCAGTGGTAAGAATAACTTTGAGCTATGGAAGCTCAATATGCGAGATTGCTTTGTGCAACAAGGATTGCAAAAGGATTTGGTGGGAAAGTTAAAGAAACTGGCAAGCATGACAAATGAGGATTGAGAAGACCTAGATGCAAGAGCCCTCAATACCATTCATTTGTGTCTGGAAGATGAAATGTTGTTTAACATCACTGGACAGGAGACAACAACAAGTTTTTGGAATAGACTAGAGAGTCTGTATATGAAAAAGTCCTTGATGAACAAAATCTTCTTTAACAAGAAGTTGTACAACCTGCAGATGAAAGAAGGTACGCAAATTGTTGATCACTTGAATGTTTTCAATAATGTGATTTGTCAATTATCTAGTATGGAAGTAAAGTACGAAGATGAATACAAGGTAGTTACACTACTGTGTTCATTTCCTAAGGCTTGGGATCATCTGGTCACATCTATGTGGTTTAGCTCAAAATATGCCATTGATTATGACATTTTTGTGGGAGATTTGTTGTTTGAGGAGATGAGGAGAAAATATAGTAACGAAACCTCAACAACAGAAGCAATGGTGGTCAGAGTTTGATCTACAAAAAGAGGGAAAAATTAGAGGGGTACATCAAGGTCTAAGTCAAAAGGCAAGAAGAGTAAGCAAAAATGTTGGTTATGTGACAAATATTGTTATCTCAAAAAGGATTTTTAGAAAAGACAAAATGCATCCAAAGAGGACTCTGCAAAAGAAGAAAAGGAAGCTAATTTAGCTGAAACAAGTTCAGGTTCCAGTTCAGGTATGATTGATGAGGTATTTTCTACTTGCGATGTTTCACATCAAAATCAACATTGGTTGTTATATTCTGGTGCGTGTAGCCACATGTGTATTAATAGAAATTGGTTCTCAACTTACCAATCTATTGATGATGGTGTTGTTTTTATGGGAAATGATTTTTCCTGTAAAATTGTTGGGGTTGGTAGCATCTGGATTAAAATGCATGATGGTTTTGTAAGAACATTAACAAATGTAAGGCATGTACAATTATAAACAACTCGATATCTTTAGGAGATTTAGATTCTACTGATTACAGGTGTACAACTCAAGGTAGAGTATTGAAGGTGTCCAAAGGCATCTTAGTAGTCATGAAGGAAAATAGGATCGGGAACCTTTATCAACTCGAAGGAATGAGATAAATAAATCAAGCAATGGTAGAATCTGAAGGTGCAAGTGTCTCTGTTCATTTATGGCATCATCGTTTAGGTCCTATGGGCGAGAAAGGGTTTAAGGTACTGGTTGATCGTAAGTCACTTTCAAGTTTAAAGTTTATGAATTTGAATTTATGCAAGTATTGTGTTTTTGGAAAACAATGTAGACAAAAGTTTAAAATAGGAAGACATATAAGAAAATTTATCCTTGATTACATTCATTCAAATGTTTGGGGACCATCCCCTACAATTTCTTTTGGAGGATCGTCATATTTTGTGACATTTATAGATGATTACTTCCGAAAGGTTTGGGTCTATTTACTTAAAATAAAAGATGATGTATTTAATACTTTTAAGCACTTCAGAGCTTTGGTTGAAAATAGCATTGACATGTCCATCAAGTGTTTAAGAACAAATAATGGAGGTGAGTTCACATGTGTGGAATTTGAAAACTATTGCAAGGAAGTTGGGATCGAAATACATAAGACCACAGTTTATACTCCTCAACAAAATGGTGTTGCTAAACACACAAATATGACTCTTCTAGAGAGAGCAAGGAGCATGCTCAATAATTCAAAGTTGTAGAAGGAATTGTGGGAAGAAGCAATTCTTACAACGTGCTATCTGATAAATCGGTCACCATCAACTGCAATAAACTGTAAGATTTCAGAAGAGGTATGGACAGGTCATTCATGTGATTATTCAAATACGAGAATATTTGGTTGTGATTCTTATGCTCTTATTTCTAAAGATCAACGTTCTAAGTTAGATCCTAGATCAAAGAGATATGTCTTTGTTGGTTATGGTGATGGAGTTAAGGGGTACAGATTATGGGATCCTAGTTCCCACAAAATCATCATAAGCAGAGATGTAGTATTTGATGAATCTTCACTCTTAAAATTAGAACTGGTAGATGTTGAAGTGAGACAAGAATAGGTACCGCAAGTTTAAAAAATTCAGTTTGAAACTCAACGATCTTTAGAAAGGGAGGAGCATGAAGAAGTTCCATAAGAACAACATGAAGATGTAGAAAATATCCAGGAAACTAAGGATATGCCTCAACCATCTCTAAGGAGATCTACATGGATGAGGAATCCTCCTACAAGGTATGATGATTATGTTTCATCTATGGCTTTGATTTCTATTGCTGGAGAACCTAGTTGTTATCATGAAGCAATTAAGGTATATGAAAATGCTCAATGCAAAAAAACTATGAAAGARKAAATTGATGCCTTAGAGAGGAATAAAACATGGGACCTGATAGAAMTTCTAAAGGATAGGAAGGTTGTTGGTTGCAAGTAGGTCTACAAATTGAAAAAAGTGTGTTGATGATAAAGTCGAAAGGTATAAAGTGAGATTGGTAGAAAAATGGTATTCTCAAAAGGAAGGTATTGATTTTCATGAGATGTTTTCACCAGTCGTTAAGCTTGTTTCAGTTCGTGTTGTGTTAGCACTAGTTTCTTTACTTGATCTTGAGTTAGAGCAGCTAGATGTTAAAACAATATTTCTACATGGAGATTTGGATGAGGATATATATATGGAACAACTAGAAGGGTTTGTTCATGATCACAATAAGAGGTTTGTTTGAAAACTCAAGAAGTCATTGTATGGTCTGAGACAGTCTCCCAGGAAATGGTACAAAAAATTTAATTCCTTCATGGTGAGCCTAAATTTTACAAGAAGTGAATATGATCATTGTCATTACTTTAAAAAGTTGGAAAATGACATGTTCATTATTTTGGTGTTATATGTTGACGATATGCTTGTGGAAAGAAAAAGCATGGTCGAAATCAATAGGTTAAAGACTCAGTTGGCTAGGGAGTTTGATATGAAGGATCTAGGAGCACCAAAACAAATCTTGGACATGGAAATACACGGAGACAGGAAAAATGGTAAGATGTGGTTATCATAATAGAAGTACGTGGAGAAAATACTTATGAGATTCAATATGAATAATGTGAGACCCATACAGATCCCTTTGGCTTCCCATTTCAATATTTCTTCAGGTTTATATCCTAGTAATGACGAAGAAAAGGATTACATGTCTCGTTTACCATATGCTAATTACACTAAATGAATTCTTCTAAGGGAGGATTTTCTCATGATTTTCGTCGTCTCTCCATACTAAATGAGAAATCTCCACCTGTTTTCACTATTGTGATTTTGATTGTCTCCATAACCAATGAGAAAACACCACTTGTTTTCATGGTTGTGTGGTCCAAATCTGAAAGATGAAATCTAGGAACACTATTCAACAGGATTTTCAGAGATTTAATGGAGTTTGAAAAAAATTGTTGGTATTATTTCTGAGATTCAATGGAGACTACGAGCCGTCGACATAGAATGAATCTCCAGAGGATGAAAGCATATAAGCACATAGACTACGATGAATTCCGTTCTACGCTGCAGTCTCCGGCGCTGAGATCTTCCACATCCGAGGAAGAGCACTTGTTTTCCAGAAACTTGGGCCATTTCATAGTTCATGGAAACAAATGCATGGAGGAATTGGATTGAATGTGCATGGAATTAGGGCTTCTAGGGGTGGAGGTGCTTTCCATTCCCGCCACCGATTGGGAAGTCCTAAAGGCTAAATCAAGAAGCATCCCTTTGGGAATTGAAGGGATTTATGGGGAAATTAAAGGGATTTTTGGGAAATTGAAGTCCATTGTGGAAAATTTACCATTTAGCTAAGAAACTATATCAATAATTTAAAAATCAAGTGGTTCTATTTAACTTCAAAGTCCCCCACCCCTAATTTACCAGCCAGTCATACCAAAATATATATTGAGAAATTTAAATAACCATGTATGAACTCATGCAATATTTTCAATTCCAAAATGACGATGACCTTTGACAATTAAATTAAGCCTTTTTAACCAACCAGAGCAACTGTTAATAGTAAGGTTGGCATGCAGTTCATCAAAGCAACACAACGAATCATTAATTTCCATGTATGTGTGTTTGTCCAATGAATCAACAAGTGCCAAGTTCCCATGCACAACAAAATTCCTGTAGGGTTTCTTGGGTTGGATGTCCACATTCCCAGTGGCGTTGTAGTGGTGATCCCAGGGGGTTTTCACAATTTTTCTCATTTTTATTTCATTTTCATAACAAATTATGATCAATTCTCTATATTGTCTCTTTTTTCAGCATATGTTTTCTCACTAAACATGATAGTCATAAAAAAATATGTTACTTCATTTCTTTCGACGTTCCTTTCTCCCGCTTCAGGGGTATGCTAGTGTAGTAAGAAGTTTGATGTATGTGATGGTGAGTATTAGACTGAATATTTCACATGCAATGGTTTTGCTAGTAGATACATGGAAAATCCAAGAAAAGAGCATTGGGCAACAATGAAATGGATTCTGCGGTATCTTAGAGGCACATGTAAGTATTTTATCACCTATGATGGTTTCAGTGATTCAGTTTGCAGTTATGTAGATTCAGATTTTGCAGGTGACTTGGACAAAAGGAGACCCACTTCAAGATATTTATTTACTCTTGCAGGAGGACCTGTTAGTTGGATGTCAAAGCTTCAAAACGTAGTTTCTTTATCCACTACTGAGGAAGAATATATGGCTTCTTCACATGCATGCAAAGAGGCAATTTGGTTAAAATGTTTGGTGGGTGAGTTTGGAAGGATGTAGGACAAGGTGAAAGTATTTTGTGATAGTCAAAGTGCTATTCATTTGGAAAGTAATTCATCTTATCACAATAAAACGAAACATATTTCTATCAAATACCATTTTGTAAGATGGTTGATGAAGGGGGAGTGGCTATGGAAAAGGTCCATACAAAAGTGAATTTTGCATGTACATGTTTACAAAACCACTGTTGTTAGAGAAACGACAATGGTGTTTGGCTTCTCTTGGCTTGAAGAAAAGGTGATGAATTAATCAAGGCATGATATATCAGGTAAATTGTTGTTCCATGTAGTAGCATGTACATGTACATCGGCTAAATTTAGAGTGTGCATGCATGCACTCCTCAGTGATTAGTTTGTGTAAATTGTGGATCTTATTATAATCACTTTGTCTAATTTTTTGAGAGATGCTATATATATGAGCATACCCATAGAGGTGAGGAGTGTGTGAGAAATACACAATACTGTGGAGTGCAGTGTGCGAGTGCTCAGAAGATGATGGTTGTATGTTAGTGTTGGATTTTGTAATTCTTCCTTGAATAATAAGAATACATATTATCATTGCATATTGAGTTTGCACATAAACCATTCTCTTAATTGTGTGATTTATGTTCTCTGTTTAATCTTGGTTTTATTACGCCGAAAGGCGTACACCTATTGACAATGGGCACAATTAATCACCTTTTAATCTAAAATTCTAATCTTATGGCTAACAATTGAAGATGCTGGCATATTCTTAGTCGTACTCTCTAATCAATGGATGAAATTTAATGCTCATAACTTCCTTGCATTTCTGAATGCTTCCGTTACCTTGTTTACTTTTTCACATTTACTTAATATGATTAAGAAATTACTTCTCTAACCCTTGATTGAGAGGTTAACTGATTAAAAAAAATTAAAATGTATATAACTTTGCATTACCACGTTCCTTGAGATTAAGCGTTTGTAGCTGAATGCAGTTCAACTAGCATGGCAATGACGTTTCAAAGTTATCGCTATGGATACCACGTGTCATTTTGGACAGCGTTTCATGAATGTGAAGCGTGCGATGTGGTGAAACCATTCCTGTGTTTCAATTAACTCATTAAAATCCGTCATCAATTTCATGTATAATCGATCGACGTTTAGATTCGTTTTACACGCAGGATAGTTTGATGGAAGCAACGAGACCGCCTTCCGAGTTCCGGGATTGAATGGTTCTTCTTTAAAACCCGAGAAAGTTTGCAAACGTGATTATCACCAGATGGCCACAAATCAGATGGCATGAATACAAATCCCCTTACTGGGCTTGATTTTTTAATGGTTTTCAACTATACACTTATGATTGGAATATTTTAATTCACTCATAATCACATTTTTTAACAGAAATGGTTGAGTTTTATTATAAAAATGTTGAGTTATAAAAATAGCAAAAACAGCTATAATATACAAAATTTTAAAATGACATTTTTATGTAAAAAAAAAAATGTGATTATGAGTGAAATATTAATGTATTCATATTTTTTTTTAATGCCTCTCTTTCACTCTACTTCTCTTCTTCCAGCCAACTTCTTCTAACTCCTTTTGTTCATCTTTTACAAATCATCCTTTCGACATTCACCAACCACGAATTTATGACTGTGCTAGTATTATTTGCTATTACCTAAATTATTTGAATTCTATTCTTGATTTAATCTTGACTTTATATTATTTTCTATTAAAATCTTTTATAAATCATCCTTTCGATTCACCAGCCACAAATTTGTGACTGTGCTAGTATTATTTTCTATTACCTAAATTATTTGAGTTCTATTCTTGATTTAATCTTGACTTTATATTCTTTTCTTTTCCACCCACTGCCTAACAGGGATCACCCACAAGCGTAGAAGTAGCGTTCTCGACGTTGAGGCCATTGTAGATTACATCGTGGAAATAGAACACCAATTCCTACATGGCTTCGGGAGTGGGTACTTCTTCCAGCTATGCCCATCACTAGATTGCAACAACACAGTACTGGACACCGCAAGTGCACAATTGAATTATGATTCTTGACTGCCATTGCCAATCTAATAGGCTAAAATGATGTAGAAGAAGATATGCGATCAATGAATCAATGCAAGGCTAATGAGAAGGGCGTTGGTTAAACGTTTTATTTTTTTGGTTTTTTTTGACTAGAATTTGAGGATGTAAATTTAGATAAAATCGTTATTTTCTGTTGTTTGAATTGCATTTCTAAATACATAAATGGATTCAGCTAAAATCAAACGAAAAAATTCAAAAAAAACTGTCAAAAATTAAAACGTTTAAACTACTACACTGAAAAATGGAAAGAACAAGGTTCAATTAGTGAAAAAAGCTAACTAATTGCAATGCAACGCTTGATAGTATTGCCCATACAACTCTCTGTATATACACAAACATTCGGTGGAATAGTCCTTTAGTACAAGTGCAAATTTGAATAGAAAAATAGCTAAGCTTTTATATCTGTTTGAGTAGGTAAGAAATAATTACATCTTGGATGTTAGTTGTAAACCTCAACGTAGTAGTGACTGTATATTGCTAACTGTTTTGGCCTCTGTACAAATCTGTTAGGATTTTTGTCAAGTTCTTGATTTTCTTGTTTGTCACGTTCTTGATTTTCTTGTTTGGGTAGGTAAGAAATAATTACATCTGAAATGTTAGTTGTAAATCTCAACGTAGTAATGACTGTATACTGCTAGCTGTTCTGGTCTTTGTACAAATCTGTTAGGATTCCTGTCAAGTTCTTGATTTTCTTGTTTGGCTGGAGCTTATTTAGCTCAACCGTTTTCCCTTAATCAAATGCACTCTACACTTTCCTGTTATCGTATGCGCAGTCTCCTGTTTTGTCATGGGCATGTACTCAATTTTGACACAAACTCATAGTCAGCACAATCCACTGATCCTAATAGTGTAACGTACTATCCTCGACCCTACATTTTACATTATATTTTATATTCGATCAGTAAGAGCTGCCATTTTACCGATTCGCCGACTTGAAGAAAATTACCAAAAAATCATGGGCTATCGCTCCACATGATATATTGCGCTAGAGCGAAAGTTTAGCGTCCATGATTAACATTAAGTCAGTGGTAGCATTGGATTTGCAAAGTACGCTATAAAATTCTAGTGCTTTTCATTGGTTTTCTGGTCATCCGTGGTCAAACTCGGAGGCAGAGAGCACATTGAATCTTTGGACGGGTTTACTGTAAACGGAAAAATTAGGTCGCCGCCCATAATTGAATATGACGATTGATACAAAATCCTCCTCACAAAGTTGTTTGAAAAGTGATATCGTCACGGTTGTGGAGCTAGAGTGGGTTGTTGGAGCGAGCAAAATATTCCATCCATCGTCTTCCAGTATTTGCATATTTTGTGTTTAAGGTCCTGCAGATCAACCAGAAATTCGACAATAGAAAGAAGATCAAACCAAAAATTATTTCTCCTTGGCATAATATTATAATACAAAAATTCCACAATAGAAAGAAGAGTATTCTATTGGCACTGTTGTTAATAATGAAGTGCACTGAGCTATGCACATCCACAATTTTGAAATTAGGAGATTTTACGTGACAGCTTTACATTTCTATCATTCTCGAAATGGGATGACTGTTTCCAACTTCTTTACTTTCAAAGGAAAAAAACGTCACTCTTTAATCTTTTGTTGATTTAAATGTATGAATAAATTCTGTAGGAGAATAGTGCATTTTTACAATGTTAATTGTCTAGAATCAGAATTTAATGATGAAATCTGTTATCGATGTTAATGGGATAGAAAATAAAGATTGGAAAAATTAATTCACAAAACACAAAACGTTTTTCTTTTCTTAACAAACAAATGGAGGTTACATATATAGCATGCAAATGATTGACTTAAGTGGATCTGATTAGCTAATAATAGTAAACCTAGAAAACTCACAGTTACAATAGTCTCGTTGAAACTCATAGTTACAACAGTTATCTCTTACTAAAGTAAGCTTTATTCTAACACCCTCCCTTAATGCTTACTTTACAAATTGCAATACAACACAAAAGATTACAACACTAGAACTTTCATCCGTCTCGTAGATGCAATGCGTCACGGTCTTCCCTCGATGAAACTCACTCTACCAATCCTACGGCTTCCGCTCTTTCAAGCTAGCTTCCTCTTCTTGAGGAGCTGCAGCGACACACTTAAAGTCAAAACACCTCGACCATCTTTCTTGCACTTGTATCTTGGACAATTTGACAACGGCTCATGGGGCTTAGGTGATAAAAGGTGTCAATTATTGATACATTCTATGAACTTGCTTTCATCTGTCGGATTTTTGCTTTCTGCTATCCTTCATTATATAGAAGAACAGTTTGGATCTTGAATGTCTTCAACATTCCAACTTTACACAAGGTGACTTCCAATAAAACATTGTACTTGAAACTGGGCTACTAGCTTGCATCAAGATACAAGTTCTTATTTTTATAAACACTTATATAAAACATTAAACTCACCACACATACACAAAACATAACATGTAATTGTTGATCTTGGAGCACCGAAGAACAACAAGATCCACCGTGTATAACGGACTTGTACACATACTCAAACCAATTATGTATTCTCTTGGCACCGAAGGCGTGAGAACCACTAACATATGCTACTACGTTCAATGATTGGTTCTTCATCATTTGATTACAAATAAAATCACATCTCTCTCACACATATAATATATCTAATCATACATAAACAAAATTTAAACACACCACACATACATGTATAAGTAGAAAAGCAGGGCAGTGACAATTTATGGTGGTTCTTCCTTCATATCTATCCACATCGAGATACCAAATGTTGATTCACCAAGGAAAATATTTCCGATGCCATTTTCTCTGAATGCGGCAAGTCCTTAGTGAGATAATCGTACTCAAGGGAGAGATCTATTGCACGCTTGATACATTGTCCTTTGGAGTATAGTGCAACTGGGGAATGTGAATTAACTTCCACTTCACCTTCCTTCGTCCTTAAATCTCTTACCCACTTTAATAAAAGGATTTATAACTTCCCCTATACACATGCATTTACTTTATCCGTACATTCACTTTGATATTCAAAATATCCCCTTTTTATTTAAAAGAAAACTTGTACTTCACTCTCAAACAATCCAAGGCATGCAAATCTTATTCAATGCTTCACATATGCATGCATGCAAATGCGTGAGTAACTAAAAAACTCAGCTGTAGCAACCTCATAGCACCAACAACCTCCGCGATTAGCACATTAAAACCAACCTCATACTCTGACTCCATGCATTACAGAATACTCACTAGGTCACTCAAAGGAAGGCCAAATGCAGCGGCGGAGAGACAACACTGCGGTACCCTCAACAATAAGCGGCTCTCCCGCCTTGATGGAAATCAACAATAAGTTAACTTGTTGTGGCAATCAACTTCTGACCTCAAATGGTATCGCGATGGCACGCGATTTGGCACAACATCAGCATTCAGCGACGAAAATAGTGACACGCTCCTGCGATCTCTATCTCAAGCTTAGGCTGCTCGCACTCTTGCCTGACATTCAACCTCATGGTAGCAGTACCTCCCGCTCGATACCAAAATAAAGATTGGAAATTAATTCGCACCCAACACCGTAACGTTCCTTTCTTAACAAACAAATGGAGGTTACATAAATAGCATCCAAATCACCAACTCCTAACAATCTACATCCTAAGAAAGTGAATCTGATTAGCTAAAAAATAGTAAACCCAGAAACTCACAGTTACAACAATCATAGTTGAAACTCACAGTTACAACGGTTATCTCTTACTAAAGTAAGAATTATTCTAACAATGGAATCTGCGAGCTTGTTGTTGTTTAATCGCATTTGGGATCAATATTTGGATTCGATCGATCCAAACATTTTTTAAATCCAATATTTGGTTAATCAATTAACATTCTTTCAAATCAATATTAGGTTTAATCAATTAACATCTTAGGCAAGCTCTTAGGCGAGTAACAACCCATGAAGTCATAAGGAAAGTCATGAGGCAAGTACTCGAACTGGGACTAGCGATAAGACGATCTGTCCACTGATGATCTGTCCACTAATGAGTGGTTCTAATGGCCAGAAAGAAAATATCCATTAGTGGGTTAGTAGGGAGGTCGGGATTAAAGTAAGTTTTCAAAGAAATATTTTGGGGCTTATCTAAAGCGTTCGTTCGAGTCGTTTTAGATACCTCTTTCTTCAGTCTCTTAGAATCTCTTGATCTCTTCCTCAAAATTGTCACAGGTACTCGCTGGATTAGCTCCAAATATGGATCAATGATCTTCTCCACACTCTTGGGCTACCTGATCCTTTCATCTCTAGCCTCTCTATAGGTATCTCTTGCTATTGGATCTCTTTTATTCCTTGACGGTTCATTGTTTGGTCCTCGGGAATCTTTTTGGCAAAGCTTTCATGCACCATCTCCCACCCCATTGTTTAGGGAGAGGAAGTAAGTGTAGGGCGCTAGTGGGGCATGCATTCTTTTATATAAGCTCCGGCGAAAGGCAATGGATGGGAGTGATGATAGCCATCGTTAAACCATAAATGCCATTGACTCATGTTAATTATTAACTTTCCACATAGGGGGGGGTCTTTATTAGAGAATTTATATTTGTGAGTGGGAGGGCATTATTAGAATTTATATTGACCCATAATTTTCCTGTAATGCCATCCCTCTATCGGAGAACATTATTAGAGAATTTATATTAAATATAAATTCTATATTAATGAAAATGCCCTATAAATTCTGTGCTCTCCCCTTCCACCTCCCACCCCTCTATATTAGGCTTAATCAATTAACATTTTAGATATATGTTGAGATTAAATTTACTAAGATATATATACTCTATTTCTTCTAAATTTAAACTTATGATCTCCTAAAAAAAAACCCATATATTATGAAACTATTAAACCCACTAAAACTATATATAAATACCATTAAAAATAAACACATTAACTAAACTAATACCATCATATAAAAAGAAGCCAAATGGTAGAGAGAACATAGAATTCATGCAAAGAAAGAAACCCGTAGTACAGTGCAAGAAGAAGGCTATATCATCAAAAAAGCCTTGGGAAAGGCGAGGGACTATGTTTCCAAAATACATTGGTTATCATAAGAAATGGATACGTTCACATGGTAAAGGTAGTGGGTGGGAATTACACCCCAAATAAAGGTAAGCGTATATGGTATACATCATATTATGTGAGTATTCAAATTCTTTGGGAAGCAAAAGCAAATAAATTATTATTTTTTAGATACTAAATTTAAATGGAAAATTGGCAAAATGGTTAAAAGAGATAAAATTATAAATTATAAAAATTTGTTTAAATGTAAGCTTAAAACCATGTATAAGAATTTAATATTAAAGAGTATCAATTAAAAGAATAAGATTAAATATTCAATTTTAAATTATTATAAATTGTAAAATGATTAAAAAATAATAAATTATAAAATTTGTTTTAAATTATAATAAATCATGTATCAATTAAAAGATAATGTTAAACATTTTTTTTTAATTTTTTGTTGTTTGGAATATATACTTCTAGTTGTTTGAGTGAAGTGGTTGAAAAACCAATTTATAACACATTTACACTCTAGCTAGATAAAAATACACCTAAAATAATTTAAAAAATATACACCTAAAATAATTTAGAAAAAAGGAAAATAAGGGAATTCTCTAACCCGATGCTTTTATTGAAAACTGCATGTAAGAAATATGAGTTAAAGAATTTAAAACAGTATGCTAATAGAAAATTAACACATGAAGACACATTAGTGCATGTGAGATATGAAAGGGAATCTAGGGTAGAAAACTCCTGCATGTGCATCTTAAGGAAAAGAATGAGGTGGATAAAAAATTGGGTACCAAACTGAACAAGAGACGGTTAGGAGTAGGTAAACTATAAATGTTATGGGATTCCTCAAGTAATCGACCATAATAATGAATAAATCCCAAAGATGTCTCATCTTTGTATTTAAGAATCTCCTCTATAAGGGTTATGATGTGGGATGATACTGCTCGGGAGACACTTTCTTCACGAGGAGGTTTTCTGAACTTTCCCAAAATTTATCCCTTAGACTTTGTTTGCGGAGGTTGTTTTGAGATCCAGTTATTTTGACAAATGAGGAGATATAATAAAAGTACAGAGATATGCATATGATAATATACTCTTGAGAAATGTGTATCCCGAGAGATGCAACCATAACCTGATATAGGTAATACATGATTTCTATTAATCAAAGAAATATGCAGAGACTGTAAAAAATACTGAGTGAATGAGACTCACTAGAATGGTAGCTTATCTCTGGCGAGAGAGAATGTGACTACTCACATTCACAAGAAGATGATTACAAGGAGGGTCTATTATTTCTGATAGCAGAGATACTTAAAAAAGTACTAGACATCCAAAAACCCTAACCCCTAGAGTGGGCATGAGGTCATGTAGACTGGTTGGGTAAGTTAATTACCTTCGGGGTCATGCTTTTTGCATCTGATCTCCATTTTGATATGATAGCTCGTTGGAAAGGTATCGCTTGAGGAGATTCATTTTGGGGGCTCAATCAGCTGAGCTATCATTTGAGAACCTATATCTCGAAGAAACCTTCATTTAGGCCCCTGAAATGGCCTCGGAAGTTAAAACACACTAAAATAGTAGAGTACCAAAGTACCCATGTTTGAGCAGGTTGAAAAAGATTAGATTGTGTGATATCCACTGGATCAATCCTCCCTATGAAAAATGGTCTCCATTTATGGGTTCGAGGGGAGAGGAAAAGTGTTCTTTGGGATACGCATCTAAGTGAAAATTTGCTTGTATTAGCAGGAGGCGATAGATGCTGCCGTTTGTTGAGTCTATCCTCATGAACTGTTGAGAGGTTGAAAAAAAAGAACAAGTTGATCTACATGAGAGAAAGGTGTGAAGGAATCTTTGTGCTTTCTTTTAGCCTGTGACCTTCTTACATTTGGATAGAAGGTCTTGAAATTTGGCTTGTAGTTATAGTGTCCTTATGTTCATTTTTTGAACAAATTGTGAAGAAGCTCAATTTTACATTGTTGAGTTACCCCAACTACTTGAAACTTTTTAGGTGGAACAATAGTTTAGACACCTAAATTATTCATGAAATTACCCCCCAAGTAACAATGACACTTTCTGAGTGAGACTCATAAACAACATGGCTTGTCCACATATGCGATTTGGCCCAAGAGAACATCACAGCATACTCCAGGTGGGGAAACATCATAATACCTCATCCATGAAGGGTTGGATTCCATATGAAAAATCAACTTCTTTGATGACAGAATGCTCGTCCCATGGCGAAGCCATAATGTTGTATGGTTTTAGGTGTGGTGTTTTGACAATCCCAACTGTTTGAAACCCTCTGTTGAGATGAGGTTCTTCGGATTCCGCTATCAACAATAAAATCGTAGGTCCCTTCACCCCACATGCAACAAATAGAAAAAAGGTCTCTCTCTGCGGATCTAGCTGGTTCTTGGTTTGAATTTCCGTGGTCCACCACAAGCATTGAGTGGGGTTTATTAATAGATGATCACGTATTTTACCGACATTTTGAGGAAAATAAGATTAAGATGGGAGTTCGACTCCTTGTCTTTGATCTGACCCACAAATGATTGTTTGAGAGACATTCATGATTGTTGTGCCGGGGCTTTTGTGGAAATCACACCATTTTTAAATGTGTCAACTAACATCTTCCATGACCCTTCTTTCACAGCCAGCCCAGGTGGTTTTAATTTGTTTATTTAGAATTTGTCTTTGTCATACTTTGGTTGTTTTAGATTTTAAGACTTGAACTCGTTTGTTACGGTGCCAAAATTTCTCGATTTTAACAACATATGGATAGGCAGCTTAAGTGAAGAGATGTCGAGAAAATCCATTTAGGTTTAGATGTATCGTGAAGCCCATGGTATTTCAGAACCAAATATTGTTTGGAGTCTTTTATACCCAAATTTGAGCACAATTCATGAAATATGTTGGTGTACCCTAATACCATCTAGTCTCTTTTCTGACACAAAGTTGTCCATCTCATGTCTTGGTCCTCATAGTTGCCAACGAGGTAATATTGTTCCTTTACATCCACAAAAATCCCAAGTGGGCTTGGCCCCATATATTCAGACTCCTGCGTGGAACTCTACTCTGAGCAAAGTTTCCCACTAATGTTTGACATGGAGGAGATACTTAAGGAGTGCGAAGGTGATCTTTCCTTGTCGAAAAAATTATGAGCAAGAGAAATAAACTTCTAGAATATTTAACCATTTATCTAGAGAATCTGCATCTGTGACCTTCAAATCTGGGAATATCAAAATTAACTTGTACTTTGAAGGCTGATGTGCCTCCCAAAGTGGCTTGATGAAGGTGCACCTAATGCTATCGGGAGGCATTGAGGATGTGGGAAAATTCTCCATCATTTAGACCCACTAAGCCAGCGTGAGAACTTGCTCAAGCAACAAGCCCGATAGGATCGTCGCTCACGTCGTTTTTTTTGCTTTTCTTCCACGCCATTGAGGGTTTCTTGGGTGTCGCAGAGAATTGTCCCTAGAGAGACAAGCTTCGAGACCAATCTTATTATCACCGGACCTCATCGAGGGGACATGCACTAAAATGATCAAGAACAACTTTGCTTTCACGATACCCATGATCCAGTTATTTTTACGTACCAGTAAGGAAGCTGGAGATATAATAAAGAAATGCACAGAGATGTGTAGATATTCAATAATATAACAGAAATATCCTGAGATACAACCATATGAGATATATCTGATATACATGATTTCTATTAATCAAAAGTAATACGGTATGTGAAATACAGTGAAAGACTACGCTACAATGGTGTGACTTATCTACGAAAAGATGCTTGACTGACTACTACATGACTGAAGATGATTACAAAGGGCTCTAGAGGCCTTTACAATAAGCAGAATTCCAAAATCTAGACATCCAAAATCTAATAACCCTAGGAGATGAAAGCCAAAAATCTATGTCGGCCCGGATTTGGAGTGGATTAGTACATCAACTTCTGGAGTGCATTAACACACATATATGATCTCCGTTTAGGGATATGATAGCTCGTTGAAGGTATAGATGAGGAGATTCATTTTGGGGGGCTCAATCATGAATTTGGCTATCATTGAACCTCGATCTGAAAAACCTTCATTTAGACCATCAAAATAAACAAGAAAGTTAAAACGATAAAATTAGTAAGGAAATTGCCAAAATTGCCCGGAGCTGTTTTTGAGCTAGTCGAGGAAGGTGGGTGTACCGATATCCACACAGATCAATCCTCCCTCTTTAGGAAGCAATGGTCTCCATTGCATTTGGAGTTCAGTGCATTTCTTTGGATCGCATCTGGGTGAGTTGCTTGTATTGTTGGAGACCTCGTGTTGTTTGGTTTGTGGAAGTTTGTCATGAAACTGTTGAAGTTGAGGTTGTTCAACAAGTTTGTTCCTTGGAGGGAAGGTGTGCGGGAAGGAATCTTTGTGTGCCTTTACTTCCACAACCTTGTCGACACGCTTTTTGTTGGATAGAGGATAGGGGAGGTGGCTGACGATTTGTGTCCTTGTTCTACATGAGCGATTGAAGCTAGAATTTTGTGGTATGAGATACTACCTTAGCTGACACTTTTTAGGTGGAACAATAGTTGGAATACCATTATTACGTGGGGATTCCCCCAAAGTAACAATGACACTCACAGAGATTGAGACTCATAAACAATATGGTGCTTCCATATGGTTGGCCAGAGACATCCACCTGAGACATCGATTGGGGCAACATTACATATTACCTCATCCTTGAAGAGTTGGATCTTAGGTATGACAATCGACACTCTTGGATGACATAGAGATCTCATCCTTACTGAAGTGTACCAATGTTGTATGAAACGGGTGTGGTGTTATCCGACAATCATTGTTTATTGACCTCACATTGAGATGAGGTTCTTCTTGTTGTCGTTATCAACAATGTAATGTAATGGGGTCCCCTTCACACACATTTGTGAATGAAAAGGCACTCTCCCTCTTGGATGCATTGGTTCTTACAGTTTGAATTGTTGCCGTCCACCACAACGTGATTAAAGTGTGTTGATGATCTATCTTTTACGATTATTTTTAGAATCAGATTACGAATTGGGGTTCAACTCCTTGTCTTTGATCTAGGCCCTCAGCTGTGGTTTTTGAGCGTTATCGATGTTGTGCGGAGATTTAGTAATTCACACCATTTTTTTTGGTGTCTTTCTTTGTCTTCCATGACCCTTCCTTTCCTATGGCTTGGGTTGGTTTTGGGACTATTTGTTAGGATGTCTTTGTCATACTTTGGTTGTTGTGGATTTGCAGACCAGACTCCGTTTTTGGTGCTTAAATTTCTGCTTGATTTTACTTGGCCTTATCGATGAAATGACACCGAGAGTGATGAGATGTCCAGGAAAATCCATTTCAGTTTGGATGTGTATCAGAGCCTCGGTATTTCAGAACCAGTATGCGTTCGAGGTCTTTTATATACCGGCAGTGCGCCAGGTATGGAAGCTATTAGTGAACTTGGCCCGATTGGCCTCTCTTTAACTGCGGTCTGGTCCATCGTATGCTTGGTCCTCATAGTTTATAGCGGTGTATTGTTCCTTTACCACATCCACAAAATCCCAAGTGGAGCTCGACCCCATATATTCCGAACTCCTCAGTGGAACTCTGCTCGAGTTTCCACTAATGATGTTGACATAGGGGAGATCCCTAAGGAATCGCGAGGTGATCTTTTTCTTGTCAAAATTATGAGCAGTCTTCTAGAATATTTAACCATTTATCTAGGGCATCTGCATCTGTTGACCTTCAAATCTGAGAATATCAAAATTAACTTTGTACCTTGAAAGGAGAGGTAACTCCAAAGTGGCTGTAGTGAAGATACTCCACGATGATATGCGGGAAGTGAAGGATGTGGGAAAAATTCTCCATCATTTCGTCCCTACATGGTAAGAACTTGCTCAAAACAACGGTGATAGGATTATGCATCATCGTTTTTCTTTTCTTATGCCATTGAGGGTTTCTTGAGTATAGCAAGTTGGGTCTTTAGATTTTCTCTCTTGAGGACAACTTGCTATACTCGGACCTAAATCGGGGACATGCACTAAAACGATCAAGAGCAGCACGCTTTCATTGCCGATCGAATTATTTTTGGAACGAAATGAAAATGAAGATATAATAAATAAATGCACAAAGATATTGCATATATTGAGTAATATAACATAAATGTATCGGAGATGCAACCATAAACATAGATATATAGTAATACATGATTTCTAATAATAAAATGTCTGAGAGGCTGTAAAATATAGAGTGAAAGACTTCGCTAGAATGGTGGCGACTTATCTCGAGAAGAGATGTAGCCCATTTCGCATTCGCATGAAGATGATTACAAGGAGGCTCTAGGGGCCTTTTTACAATAAAAGGAGTCCAAAGTCCTACACATCAAAACCCTAACCCTAGGAGATGAAGCACCAAAGGGTCATGTAATGGGCCCTGTTTGGGTAAGTTAGTTACATCAACTTCCGGGGTCATTAAATTTTGCATATGATCTCCGTTTTAGACATTATGGTAGCTTGTTGGAAGGTATCATTGAGGAGATTCATTTTGGGGCTCAATCATGAGTTTGGGTATAGTCAAGGAACCTCTATAGAAAACTTTCATTTAGGCCCTCAAAATGGCCAGGAAGTTAGAACTGCTAGAAATAGTAAATTGCCAAAATTGCTGAAAACTAATGTACGAACCCGGTCGAAAGGTGGGTGGCCGGTGATATCCACACGGATAAATCTCCCCTCCTTAAAAATGGTATCCATTGTGTTGAGTTCGAGGGGGAGAGGAAAAGCATTTGTTGGATACACACGCATCTGGTGAGGCTGCCTTATTCTGTTGGAGGCATACATACTACTTAGTTTGTGGAAGCACAATCTCATGAACCTGTTGAAGTTGGGCTGCTCAGCATAAGTCAAGCTACATGAGAGGAAGAGGTGTCTTGAGAATGAATCTTTGTGCTTCTTTTGTGTCGACACCTTACGTTGGATAGAAGGTGGAGGGTGAAGCTACGTAGTGTTTGCAATGTCCTTTTGTTCCCCTTGCAGGCAGTTGTGAAGAAGCTAAATTTTGCATTATGAGATACTACCTTGCATGCTATAGGTGGAACGTAGTTGGAACTACCTGGTATTATGCTTAGAATGGCCCCAAGTAACAGCCCGGCACTCTGGTCGAGAACATAAACAACATGGCTTCACATATGGTTGTAGAGAACATCCACCCGGATATCCGATTGGGAAACATATGTGCCTCATCCTTGAAGGGTTGGATGCCATATGACAATGTCGATGCTGATGCGACATGAAGATCTCATCCTTAGCAAATCCACCCAATGCTCTATATAGGCTGCCGGGTGTGGTGTTGTCGACAATCCCAAGCTGTTTGATGACCTCTGTTGAGGATAGAGGTTCTTACGGATTCCGCTATCAGCAATAAAATGAAGTGGCGTCCCCTTCACCCCTTATTTGAAAAAGGTGCTCCCCCTCTTGGATCTGTTGGTTCTTAGTTGAGTTACTACAGTGCAGCCACAATGAGAAGTGGAAGAGTGCATTATGCGATGATACGTATTTTACGGTATTTTGAATCAGATTTTGAATCATGGTTGGCTCTAGGTCTTTGATCTCAACCACCAATGATTGTCTTGAGAAACATTCATGATTGTTGTGCTAGGGGATTTATTGGAAATCGCACCATTTTGATTGTCCTTCTTTGTACATTGACCCTTCTTTTCAGGTGGCTTGGACTAGTTTTCGGAGCTGTTTGTTAGGGTTGTCTTTGTCATACTTTGGTTGTTATTGGATTTGATTGAACTCCGTTTGTTGGTGCTTAAATTTCTTCTCGATTTTAACAACATATCGATAGGCAACACAGGTGATGAGATGTCGAGAAAATCCGTTTCAGTTTGGAAGTATGCAGGTAGAGCCCCGGTGTTGGAACCAAATGTAGTTGAGTCTTTTATACCCGACTTAGTGTAAGGTAGAAGCTATTAGTGAACCACGGAACCGATTGGACCCTCTTACATGATGTGGTCCATCTCGTATCTTCGAGTCGTCATGGTTATATGAGGGGTAGTATTGTTGCTTGATTGCATCCACAAAAAATACCAAGTGGGCTCGACCCATATATTCCGGACTCCTCTATGGAACTTCGATCTGATTAAGTTTCCCACTAATGTTTGACATGGGAGGCAAGGAGGTCGCGAAGGTGATATTTTCCTCGCCGAGAAAAATTATGTAGACAAAGAATAACCTTCTAGGAAACCGAACAACCATTTATCTAGGGCATGCATCCTATTTGACCTTCAAATACATGAATATCAATTAACACAGCTTGCTTTGAAAGTGATGTGCCTCAAAGTGGCTGCTTGATGAATACGCTGATGTTATCGAGGCGTTGAAGGATGTGGGAAAGAATTTGTGGAGTCATTTAGATCCCTCTATCGATGGTGAGAGCTTTCTCAAACAATGGTGATAAGATCGATACGCTCAGATCATTTCTCCTTCCAGCCATTGAGGGTTTCTTGGGTTATTAAGTTGTCCTCAAGAGACAAGGTCCCGAGACCCAACTTCGATATACTCTTATAAATTAGGGGACAAGCGCAAAAGCGTCAGGCGGTACGCTCTAATACCGATCAGTTATTTTGGCCGCAGAATGAGGAAGGCGGAGATATAATAAAATGCCTGTGAGAGATATTACTTGGATATTCAATAATATAGCAAAATGTATCAGGTTGCAACCATAAACCACGGACTTATGCAATTAATACATTTCTATTAATAGAAATGCAGTGTAAAATACGAGTGAAATGCAAGCTAGAATGGTGACTTATCTGCAGGAAAGTCTTGTGACTACTTGCATTTTACGAAGATGATTACAGAGGGCTCGGAGGAATTTTTACAATAAATAGGAATGCCAAAAGTCCTAGACATCCAAAAATCTAACCCTAGGAGATGAAGCGCCAAGGTCGTAATGGGCCCCGTTTGGGTAAGTTAATTCATCAACTTCGGTGCGTAACTTTGCACACGATCTCCGTTTAGGCGTGTGATAGGTCGTTGGGAAAGGTATCATCGAGGAGATTCATTTGGGGATCAATCATGCCTTTGGCTATAGTTGAGAATATGATCTCGAAAAACCTTCAACTGGAGGCCCTCAAAATGGCTTCGAAGTTAAAATCTTCTAAAAATAGTTTTAGGCCCTCAAAATGGCCTCGGAAGTTAAAACCTACTAAAAATAGCAAATTGACAAAATTGCTAGAAAACTATTTTGAGCCAGTTGGAAAAGGTGGGTGGCCACCAATATCCACCTGGATCATTGTTAGCATAGGCGGGAGACTGAAGGTTCTTCGAAGGTTTTTTCTCTGGTGTGCCTTTAAGGTCCATATGCACTAGTGTGCACCTAAAACATACAACCTTGATGCTTAAATGTTCAAATGAACCATCACTATTCATAACAAAGGTTGTTAGAGGATTCTAGTGGTTGGAGGTTTTTGTGGAGATTTTTTTTGGTGCGTCTTTACGATATAGAATTGAAAGCTCGACCTTCCAGCCGGATCTGATAAAGTGAAGTGTCACTAGGACCGGTCAATCGTGGAGTAGCCAGAACCTAGGATACAGAGGAATGGGTAGAGGTTACAAGAAAAAGGCCCCCACTTAGACAAGCATCATCTGAAAGCTCACCCAGGTCGATCATTCGCATCCGGTGCATCATATCGCTTTTGCACCTGGGCCCGCGTATGGTGAAGCTACACTCATCCCTGCTTTTGCCTTTGATGTACATACGCACGGGGCGAAACTAAAACATAACGCACTGATGTGTATATTTTCAAACACATTGTCATAAGTTATAACAAAAGTAACAAGAATCGATAAAACCACACCGTTGTCATAGAATCTTATGTACCAGTGCGTAAAACTATCTAGTGACACACCGTGGTAGGGTAAATAAATAAAAATTAACAAATTGATTTTCATTGTGACACCTCATATCGTGCTTCCAAACTCTCAAAAAATCACCGTTGCTCACTCTATTTTCAAAGACGCCCTAGTTATGGTGCCCCTCAACGAGTTGGATAGATCCACCAATCAATTCGACACATTTCCAATTTTTGGAAATTACCAAGAATTGTCATTTCCTCTCAACGTGGAACCATGAGTCTTCAGGACATAAGAGTCCAGGTAATTTTCTTATTAATTTCCCATTTTCATTTTTATCCATTTAAAATTTGAATTTAGCTTGAAATTTGAGACTTTTCTCAATTTTTTTCTTGACTCCATGCGGTGTGCCGTTTCAATTCAGCTCGCCCCGATGTGGTGCGTTCTACGCTAAATTCATAGTAAGAACTGCAACTGATGAGTCTAATTTTTACCGTACCGATCCAACGATTTTGATTAAACTCCCAACATCTGGTGTGTTATAAAAGACAACACCCGATAAACAACATGGTCATGCTTTTCGAACACAGAGGCAACAATGTGTTCCATTTAACCAAGAACACCGCTCAAAATACGACACATAAAATTTAAATCAATGGTGCAACCATTTTAAAGAAATGCACTAGTGCCATTAACATAAACACACTATAATAGATATTGAACGATTTGGCATAGCGATGGATTTCCATTGACGCTCCATATATGATGTTCTACGCTTCACAAAGTACCGCTAAACAAAATGACGGTGCTTTAATAGCACAGTAGCACGGACACATACAAATCCACCAAAAGTTGAGGACAACCTTGTCCTCCCATAACCATACAAATAAGAAAACCGAAACTTAGTAAATCCCTTGAAATGTCCTGTACCCACAAATATGTTGTAGACAACATGTACGACTTGCTGGCATCATCTATATTGTTTCTTACATCAACATGTATGAACCCTCTCTTGCCCATAAACTATTGTACGAATGTACATGATTCACCTTACTGCAACTCACGTACATACATTACTGTGCCCACTACAACCCGCATATACATAATTCACCGTACTCTAACCAATGTACATACACAATTGTGCCCACTGCAACTTGTGTGTTTACACGACTCCTCCCATTACAACCCGCGTACATGTACAGAGAACTTGTACAAACACCTACGTATGATTCGATATCAGCGTCTTCCTCTCTCCTAGGCCAAATTTTCCACCATTGCAGAATTTCCCTTTGCTGAAATCACCAAGCCTCCTAGCAAAAATGCTCACTCACTTATGCTAACTCCATCCTTTCACAAAAATGAGAAAATGTCACAATGACCTCTCTCCTTTATATACAATTCCAATGAGTGAGTTTAGGCACCCCTTCTAAACTCAAAAATTAATTAGAATATTTTATTTTTGTTTGTGGGTGTGACACCCCATCACAAGCCCACAAATCCCATAAACTTTCCTATGAGGCCCTAACCTCATTCCAAGGTCGATTTCACTGAAACGAAAGGATATTATTTGCCAACAAATATTCCCACATGCCTCACACCTTGGCTTCTTGTGGGAATACCTCCCGAAGCTACAATAAACAACAAAGAAATGGGTGCTTGCAAGACAAGAAACACACAAAAGTAGAGGAGGAACGTTGTGCAAACACCGGAACAAGGGAGAGAATATTTTTGAGTGAAGAAGGTTGTTCTCAAGCACTAGAGGAGAACTCGTGCAACTGAATAAAATGTTCATGGCGGAGCAGAGGAATATCTAGTATGCAGACCTGAGGAAAAGAAGAGTTGGTAAGAAATCCTAGGACATGAAAGGTCACCTTGGAACAAAGAAGACCCATATCTAGAATGGATAAAAAGAGGCTCATGACTTGGTTTTGGATAGAAAGAAACCAACACTAGTAAGGGGTGGATGTTGAGTGATCCAGAAAGATCTTTTAATGACTGTTGTTGAGTTTTTAATTGCATGTGTTAATTAACCATTTGAGAAGCTTAATGAAATAATCAGGAAATAAGATGAATTATGACAGCCATATACATATATGCAAATCTGAAATGAAGTAATAAACAACAAACCATAAAAAGAGAAGTGATAACGGAGTTCGACACAAAATTGCCTACGTCTCTGGGCCTTTGTCTCAGTGGGGCGAGGCTTCTTTATTTTTGTTCAAAGATAAAAAAAGTACATCGTAGCAGTGCCATTAGGCTACAAGACTGATCTGGTCATGTTCTTCCAGATCTCTAGAACCCAGCAGAATAAATGACATGCAAAACAGATGACCGAAGCTCCTAGAAATGGCCCGCAAGCATTTGCTCCTCAACAACTTCCCTGCATAAAAATGGCTTTGGCTTGGCTTCCTTTCAGCATAAATCTGCTATGAGTATCCTTCATGGCCTCAAATAGGCCTGGTTTTTATAGATCTGAAGTTGGTTATCCATCCCCAACTTCCTCCCAAAATCTAGGCTCAAAAGAAGTCCAATATCTCCTAATAATGGCCAAAATCCACTATTAACAGGCTAAAATCAATTAAAAATCCATAACTATATAATAAAAACCCACTCTGCAATTATATTTGGGAGCAGCCTCCTTTTAGCGCGCTCTTGGTCATATGGAAGGCGACCATGTGGCCAGGCCCTCCATCTGTGCGTTAGCCCCCCACTCTCCCTCTGTCTGGACTGGTTCTTGGTCTTGTGGCGCAGGCATAGAACCGGGGCTAACACCCATACCCCGTGCCCTCTGCCCCGTTTGGGTAGACAGGCCCTGGTCATGTGGGATCCATCAAGATTCATGGGCCAAGCTCTAACTGCAAGTGTCGGGCGTATGGAATGTCAATACAACCCAAACAATAAGCCCCAGGTTACATGGAGCCACCCGAGACCTCGCGCTGGCGGTTTTGCTAATGCCCGTTTATGGGGGTCATCGTATTGCGCCCGCACCCCTTTTAGTTGTGGTTACATGCAAATAATGAAATCATGGGCTGGGGCTAAGCCCCAGCCCTTTCCGCCTCCAACTAAACTTTCAATCAAACTTAAATAAATTATTTGCCATATGATAGTTAAGAACCAACATTGGAGCGAGTGGTTAGCCCGGTCCTGCCAGTCCGTAGCCCGGTGGAAGTCGGAGGTTCGACTTCAGTGGAGACACCAAAATTTTGCACAAACCAATAACCAATAGATGGGTGCCATGTGGAAGCCCAAGACTGGGCCACGTGGAACCTTCCCATTATCCGAACACGATGCCACTTGTCAACATAGGTTTGGACCGCCTGTCTGCGAAGGTGTCTGCCTAGTCAACATCTGTACCGTCATGTCAACATGCCACTATACCTACACCATGAGCCTATGCCACATGTCACCCTTACATGGTGACATGTGTCACCCTCTGACTGGTCCAAATCACCTGTTGTATGCCCTATCATCTGCCACGTGTCATCTCCAGATGCTGCCACATCAGTTGTACGACTGTACGACCTGTACAGTCAATCTGCCATGTGGACTGTACAGACTGTACAGTCACCCCCTTTTTTTACCTGTTTGGGTTTTCGATCAAAATGCGATATCTTTCGCATACTGAGCCCGTTTGACGAAGTAAATATATAGCCAGAATCAAGAAGATGAGATGGACACAATGGAATTGGTTTCATCTGATTCTGAGCACTTTCATTTTGTGCCTTTTTGAGCCCTGTTAGACTCTTGGATCTGATTCTGGATCACACCTCCCCACTAAAGGACCTTTTGGTCCCCAAAAGGTTACTGACCAGTCAACAAGCTTGGGATAGACCACCCGACTTGTCCTTTGTCTCTGAACTCTGTCCTGTGCAGTTGTCTCATCAAGATCAACTGTAACACAATCATGACAACTGACAGTATATTGTTAGACATTTGAAACCTGTTACATCTTACTGAAGCCACTATCATCCATGTAGACAACATTACTAATGATAGCATAAAAAAGACAACCGCAAATGAGTTGATATTCTTGAAATATTTGCACGACATGAGCTTATCTTGAAGCAACTTATGATTGATTTTCCATTCAACAATCATTTCTTGTTCTTGCTTAAGATCGATTACTTCATTTGAAACAATTATTGGTTTGTTGCTTGCTTGCACTGCCTTATTTAATTGTTCC
>SNQJ01S0054936.1:0-10931 GCA_010110895.2 Picea sitchensis | reverse complement strand
ATGACGATTGAACAATTATCTTAGGTGAAAGAGACAATGGAAAACAAGAGCTTCACTCATAGGATAAACGGTGGGAAAATAAAGTAAAACCAATGGTAGTATCAACAAAAGGAAAAGGAAAAAGTAGCAAAACATAATAATAATTCTCTATTTTGCGTATTGAAAAGGAGAAGTGTGTACCCAACAACAAGGCGGCCTCCCAATCCCTTGACTCAAAAGGGAG
This sequence comes from Picea sitchensis, assembly GCA_010110895.2. Classification (NCBI taxonomy): domain Eukaryota; kingdom Viridiplantae; phylum Streptophyta; class Pinopsida; order Pinales; family Pinaceae; genus Picea; species Picea sitchensis. Next base: position 10,708 of record SNQJ01S0054936.1, on the reverse strand, counting down.
GAAGGGGAAGTACCATTGCAAGGTACTCTAAAAGAGTTAGAGCACTAGTGCCAAACCCAAGGCACAAATAAATTATAACAAGCAAAAGATTTGATAAAGTTGAACATCGATGAGAACCTTGATGGTCTCAAGGATGCTTTAGAAGAATCATTGGGAAAAGCAATTCAAGGATATCTTAGGCAAGTCTATGCAAGCTTCCCTAGAGATGTTGCAACTCAACCCTCTATTGATAGAGGGGCATGGAGATTTTATTGGAGGCAGAGGGCTTGCTGATCTCTTTTCCTGTTAAAGACAAGAGATAACCTCATAGGGTATTTCTGCGAGAATTCAAGAATACCCTCTACGCTTTTGAAGGGGTGGTGCTCCTCTATTTCTTACTCAGATAATAATTATGTCCCAAATGCAAACAATGGTTTTATCATTTAATGCACTGATGCTTCAGAGTGAAACAAACAAAGAAAAACTTGAAAACGAAAGATTTTTTTATAACATAAAGAGCGAATATAGTTCTTAAGATTGTATCATATCTATTTCCACATCATGGCAAGACACAACAATCTATTTGAAGCAAAATGAATAAAACAAAAGGCAATAGAGATGGTCCTTTTGGAGAACTTTAAATGATTTAACGACATTCATACATACGGATGCACAAGAAACCCATTCTTGAGATTTCATGCTTAAAATAGAAGTCTGAAATCACAAAAGTTATGAGCCCCCAAGATAGCTCTTTGTGGTATTTCAAAAAATAAGTACAAATTGAGTGTTTGAATATCAAATAAAATGTGTGCATCAACTAARCACTACRCAATATTCGTGATATTTAAATGAGAAATAGAAAATGTTTTCTCCCTRATGGGTTGTGATGGGGTTTTCGTGGACCATATATTGAGGGAAGACGTCCYGGAAGATAGAAGTAGGCAATTAAAAATTGATCTTGCACACATCAATACTCGAATGACAAGATTGGATGATTTGAAAATTGGGAAAGAAAATAGTAAAGGGAATTGCTTCAAACAAAGCATGTACTGACAAAAATAGAAGCAGAGGGATCGAGAGTTATTCTTTTGCATTCTTTATATAAGAGGGAGAATGTCCAACCGAACTGTTGTAGCCGTTTCTTTGATCTCCAAGGCTATGGTGGGTTGACGATTGGTTTTAACACACCGTTGAGCCATTCTTGAATATATGCACGTAAAGATGCCACAATTATGTCTTCTTTTACCTTGATTCCAAATAACTCATCCTCAATGCTCTTCAACATGTCCCGTTGTTGATGTACCATGGATGATTGATCTTCATTATTGTTCGTGAAACTGACTAACCATCGTTGAAGTTGGTCCTCTAGGAAGTTTGTCAAGTCATCAAATTTTTCTCCCCATGCAACCCTTAGTGCGCCAAGTTCGATTTCCACATGGTCCTTATTTAACAACATTGAGTTCTTTATTAGTGGGGGACCTCCAAGCTCCTTTATAACATTAAGAACTTTCAAGAATAGCTTACTTTTATTTTCCATTAGAGAATCACATGTGGCGCTCAATTCCTTGAGAGCATTTATTCGCCAGCCCGATTGTATTTGCTTTAGCCTACTTTTGGAAGGTAGGTTGTATTTTGATCTCACATTATCATCCATAATTGGTATTCTCGCCACGAACGTGCTCACTGCATTGTTATAGAAATGCTCATCGTTCCACAGATCTTGTTGTAGATATTCCTTGAGAGCAAGAATCCTTTTAGCTATGACACCAACTTCAACAACTATTTCTCAATCTTCCCACAAAATGTTGAGTCTCTTATCAATATTTTCAGCTACATATCTCTGGACACCCACGAGAAATTTTGTAGCCTTGGTAAGCTTGTAGGTCAATCCAAACATTTCTTCATAGAGATCCTCTTGGTCCATCATAGAAATGGTTATGCAAATAATGGATTTGGGGGAAGGGCCTCTTTGAGTTCCCTTACCCTCTTCTTCAATATCACGTTCTATATTTCCTACTTTTTTATTGAGTGAGCTAGAGATTCCCCCGTAGCCTGATGAAATTTGAGGACTCCTGAAGGTTTTAAGACTTTGAATTTAACTTCAGAGCTCCATTTCTTTGTCACCTTTTTATCCTTCATGCTAACTATCTTGATATGGAGCTTCTTGGACTGTTTTTCGTATCTGACACGATGAAGAGTTACATACTCTTTTTAAAAAATGGTCATCCCTTCTCAAGCTAACTCCTTTGCTATCAATTTGCTATTTAGCTAACTGTAGTGCAACCCATGCAGGTGTGTTATTAGCTTAATCAATTTCCATATTGGTCGTGTTTAATTCCAAACCACTTGGGTCTGAAAGAGCACCTCTCTGGGTTCCTTTTTCTTTTGGGCACATGAGAAACAATGTGTTTCCTCCAATTGGTATTGAGGGGGGTCTTGACCATCTCCATCTCCTACACATACCTTCTTATTCTCCTTTTTTCCTGCATTGCTCCCTTGATCCCTGTGGCACGAAGAGAGAATTTTTGGGGAGTGATGCAGTATGCCACCCTCAACATTGGATGTGGATCGACCCCTTTGTTTGTGATGTGTTCGATTGTCTCCTTCCAAAGGAGGGACTTATATAGTACCATTGTTTGAACTCACGCCAATATGTTAATCTTCTTGCATGGGTTGTTTCTTCCTCTTGGGAAAATTTTTGTGTGGGGCGGTTGTTACTTTTCCTTCGACATGCAACTCTTCTTTGTCATCACCCCCTTCTGAAATTTCTTGGACCCTACCAAAAAATGAGGCGCAATCAATGGCTAGCACGTGGACCACGAAAATACCTTCTAGGTCAAAGCCGCTAAGGGTTTCAACTTCTTTCATATTGAAGGATTTCAGTGAGACTTGACAATATTTTGATGGTAATCTCAACAATTTTGAATGGCATGGGGGTAAATTGCCACTTTCTCTTCTTGTCAAAGAATAGGGACTACACCCTATATTGTCTACATAAATCATACGCTAGAAATCTGTCACACACAAATCAATGGAGTATTGGTATCCCTTCGAAACCAAAGAGTCTTATGTATGTGAATTGCTCTTTAAATATGCAGATTCCTTTCCCTTTAATGGACTCCATATCTGCCTGCATGACCCTGGTAGGCTTGGTTCACGTGAGCATGCTTCTGCACTCCCTCATGAAGAAATCTCAGATTTGGTAAAATAAAAATGGGGCCTTGTGCTTCTAAAACATGGGATACCAAAATTGAACTAGGTCTTCCTCAAAATTGACATTGCCCTTTGGGGGCATGCCCTTGAATGTGTTACAATAGGCAAGAGAAAAACCAATTAAGAGGTCATGTAGAACCTCTTGGTYTGAATGAAATTAGACAAYTGATGGGAGATCTCATTCGAGATGAATTGGGCCCAATGAAAGCATGTACACATATTCATAGAGTAATAGAGGACATATARGACATACCTCAKGAYGAATTTTGTCAAATATTGACCTACAAGTCGTGAAAAAAGCCAAGAAAATTCCTTGAATGGTTGTGGCAACAAGCATGTGTTGATTTTGTTGATGTTTGAGGGTACAATTATGGGMTAGATAAAATATTCCTTACATAGGCTCATCCCACCACCTYGGGCATCCAAAAAGGAATCTGCCTTTGGAAGTTTCAAGACTCTATTTGGTGTCGGTTGGTGTAGCATCCCTCTGAAAGTATTCAGTGTTAGAGGGGATGGAGATCTTCCACTTTCCTTAACCTAAATGAGATTATGCTTTGAATTGAATCTCTTAGCGCACAAGGTGACTAGTACTTTTAAATGAAATGCTTCTGACACACACCCAACTTTTACTATGCCTGACGTCCAAGCTTTGTTCTTGAGCTTGTCTTCCTAAGATATCTCAAGATACTACTTATATGCTATGGACCATTGAAAATCCCTACAATAATGAGCCAATTAATTCATAGTTTCTCCACAAAAAGGTTATTTCTTCCTCTTGTTCGCCATATTTTTCCTCTTTCAATGCACCTGGGTAAGTGTGAAGATTGCATATATAACGTTGATTTTCTGTCTGATGGGTAGTCCTTAATCATAACTTAAGGGTCAATTCACTGTTCAAACTTGCCCCTTCGTACACTTGGTGCATGTCGCTTATTAAATAGTAATTGTCATTAGCATACATAATGATCAGGGGGAATGTGTGAGAATTATCCCTCATTAATTGGTCGTGACCGTTCATTATGTGGGTGGGGGCATCATGAGTATGACATGGCATGTAGGTGCAGCAGGAAAAACAACGTGGGAGTGTGGGTTTCCAGAATGCAGGTATGCGGGAGTACGATTCATGAGAGTGTTGTTTTTTGGGTTGTGGGAATGTAGGTATGTGGGAGTGTTGTTTTGTAGGTTGTGGAATCATAGGTTTTTGGGTTTCGGGAATGGAGGGATGCGGGAGTGAGAGAATGCGGGTGTGTGAGAGTGCGGGTTTGCAGGAACACGAGAATGTGGGTTTGCGGGTTGTGGGAGTGTGGGTATGTAGGTATAGGGGAACTTCGTGACGGTTTTCACTTCTCGCCTCTGCATGGTAGACTTAGGTATGATTCGAGATGCAGATGCAAGAGGATTTTGACAAGGGTGTTAACCACCTCACATCTGCACTACTAAGAAGTTTGAAAGTGGGGACCCTCAAATAAACAAAATATGTGTGGGTAATAGGGTTAGTGTATGAATAGGACCCTAGAGTAAATCAACGAAGAAAAAATCAAGAAATAAATAGGAGAACAAGAGACAACTAAAGAAAAGGCCATGGAAATAAATCTATGATTTTCCTGAAATTATGATGAGTATCCAAAAAAATATAAGTATGGAAATTCGAACATGAAATTGTGGGGTTTGGGCTCTAGGAAAAAGGAAATCCAAGATTATTAATAAAGGAAGACAAACTCACAATGATTCTTCCTTACATGACCAAACTTGTACAAGCTTGGTTAGAGAATGCAATTGTTTTCTATAAAGACAACAATAAAACTACAAATCCAAGGGGTCTCTTAGGGGATCTTGCAACTTTCTAGGATGATAGCATTTTTGGAAAGGAACATGCATTGAGAGCTACTCACTAGGTGATTTTTGGGTTTCTTTTTTCAGGGAATATAATATACGGTCCAAATAACTAAAGTCTATGCTCCAAATTACTCTAGGGAAAAATGGTGTGTTGGGACTCTTTAAAAGTCTCATTGGAGGAACTATGATAAGAATATTGAATCATTGTTAAGGAATTCAATCTCATTTTGGATGAAATGGATAAAGGGTTGGTGATGCAGACCCCCTACCCTTCGGCAGGGTCCGCTGACCTCCCAGTCTCTGGATCGTTCAAATCTGCGTGCTGGAGCAATTCTTCGATTCCCTGTTGAAATCCCACAAAAAAATCCACATGTCCTTCCTTGAAACTCGCTCTGTGCGACTAAACACCAAGTGCGAGCCTCACCTCCACACGACCACGGATTGTGACCACACGCCTATGCAAAAGGCGCGTCACAATTTCGCGTGTCGGGTATTCTACATGTGAGTCAACCTTGACTCCCGACTCCCAAAACTCCGAAAAGAGCTCCACCCGCGTCAGATCAATGGTTCACGATCTCTGTGATCTTATGGTCCAAATCTCCCTTTCGCTTATCAGGACTTCACGTTTCGTGAAGTCAAAAGACTTCTCTCCTCAGATCTTCAGACCCCTGATATTTCAATATCTTCTCCATGACAGATCGACGGTCTATACTCCTCATGTCGATCAATGGTCAAGATCCTCCTTTCGCGAATCGAGATTTCACGTATTGCAAAGTCGAAATAATTTTCACCTCCATTCTCTTGATTCCCGAAATGCCGAGATCCTCTTTGGATAATCAACGGTCCAGATCTCTCCTCAATCAACGACTATGATCTTTTCGTGAGTTAGTGTTTCGCGGGTTCTCGTAACTTTTCCCTTCGACTCCCCTAAGTCGCGAGTTAGCGAAATGATGATCTGCTGCCACGCGTCCCTCCTGATGGACAACTAGGATCGTTGTGGCTCTTCCCCTCTCAAATATCCAATGTACGTGGATCTCTACCACGTGTCCTCTGATAATGGACGGTCTCAATGATGTCGGTACGTCGCGTTTCGCGAAGCCGACTCTCCTCCTATACACTCAAATGGACTAAACCCCGTGCACCTCCTCCATATTCAATGAATGTTGGTCCACACACTTTCAGATATGACGGTTGAGATCTGTTCTCCCTCCTGCACTCTCCTGGGTGTCTGGACGTGGATTTGACGGTCCATATTTCTTCCTCCGCAAATGATCTATGACTGCCGATCTCTTCCTCCCGAGCTTATGATTTCTTCTTGACTTGGAATATGTTCAAAGTTTCAAAGGTTTCAACCTTTGATTTCTCTGGGAGCCCTGTGACTTTGGGTCTCGTCTGTGTTCTCCCTCTTGAGCTTTGGGACTTGGGATAAGTCTGCTCTTGCACAGTCCTCGTGCTATCTCCCCGGAGTATTCAACTTGCTCAATATATAAGGGACTCGACCCTTCTACATCCTTAGAAGACTTTTGGTGCCCTCCTGGCATGTTTTGCGCTTGACCTCCCGAGCTTTCAAACTTGGAACAAGTTCTCTCTCTCTCTGCACACACTCCTTGTGCTCTGACTAGCCTTCAACTGACTGTCTTTCAACACTTCGTCCGAGTGTTGGCCTGATGCACTCCTTGCACATGTCTTCCTCCCGAGTGCTCAACAACTCTTTATCAACCCTTTCTCTCCTTGAGCGGATGTAAGTTCCCTCTTGGAAACTTATGCTCAAGCACTCCTTGCTGAGCCGACAAAGTATTCAACAACTCTATAAGTGTCTTCTCTTGGACACTTCTCTTCTCACAGAACTCAGAATAGAGTTCTTCTTGGTGCACTCCTTGCAGTCGCTCGATGCCCTCTTGACATAGCTCTACAAAAACTTTAGTAGTTCTATCTCTCTGTGCCTTATCTACATAGTCTTCCCTCCCGAGTATTCAATAACTCTGAGGCTCTTCTTGAGTTTTCAAACTATCTTGGTGTGCCCTCTTGTTACGTTCTCCTTTGAACTCAACATAGAGATTCAGATGCACACTCCTTGCGCTGGCTACACAACTTCCAACGTTCTGTTGTGCACTCCTTGCACAGCCTAAAGAACCCCGAATGATTCAACAATGCAAAAAAATATAGATAAATCTATCTTCCTTCTATAAATGAAAGTTAACATACATCTACAATGTTCATTTACGAACTACATAAACACATGAACAACAATATGCAGGAAAACTACTCTTTGTATTATCTATGTGTGTCTATACATATGTTTACAAAAACTAGATTGTAACAGAATCCCAGTTCTCTCAAGCTCTCTCTCTCAGAACTTCTAAGACCTCATAAGGCCTCTCTACTCTGACCTCTCTACAAAGATCTCCCTCCTTAATTACAAAAGAGGGCTCCCTGAGCTTATCCTCTTCACCGTCTTAGTGCCATTGTTATCCCAGTTACGACACTATACTTCTACGACTACATTACATAAATGGATGTCCAGACCTGACTATGATCTAGACCTGCTACAGGTAACCATTTAAGGCAACCCCAACCACTACCTGTACAAAGGCATGGCCCGACATTTACAACCTTACAACACGAATAATCCGTATAGGATTATATTCAAAATTAAAAATGGGAGGGTCGACGCCTCTCTCTTTCTTCATCGCGTGTCTGTGTGTTGGTGTGTTGGCACATTTGTCGAGGTGGAGCGATGCTCTTGCATCAGTTGGGGAAGGTGCATATATTCAAGACCCACGAGGAGAGATTGTAGTAGATACCATGTCTGATTGCGGTCACTAGTTAATGACCTAAAATGAAACTAACATGGGCAAACAAAAGGGTGGATTTAGGCTTTTTGGAAGAAAGGGCACACAAATTCTTGGTTCGATATTTTCCTAGTAGAGTAGGCCTCCTTAGGTTTAGTCATTCTCTTCAATGCCATCTTAAAGTACAAACCTATAACACTATTTATTGACAAAATAAAGCATTTGGGTCCATTTCTAGTTGGATATAATATTGCTTGGGTTTGTGAAGAAATCTTCAAATAATTGGTTTAGAGATATAGGTCTATCCCTATTAATGGCTCTGCATCTTATACATGAGATAAAAAATAAAGAATTTGTGAAAACTTGTTGAGTGAACTCTACCAAGGAAAGTAGAAGACTGAAAATTAGCTTAAAGTTATTCAGTTGGAAATTGAGGCTACAAGCTTAACTAAATGACACTCTTTGAACCACACAAAATGTCACATAGTCAAACTTAGCTAAATATCAAGGATATGAGGTGGAATATTGGAGACTCAAATAAAAAAGTATATGGTTAAGAGAAGAGGATATAAATAAAAAAATTCTTCCACTTCCAAGCTATTGCAAGAAGAATTAGGAATAATATCTCATAAATCACACTCCAAAATGGGGAGAGAATTATGCTTTTGAGCAAGTTAAAGTTGTTTCAATTGAACACTTCAACCTTTACATAGAACCATGAATAGAGATAAGGGAAGTAGGAAAAGTGTTGAAATTTCAAGAATTGTAGCAACAATACAAATTAAAAAATTTCATCTCGACCTTGAGGTTCATTGAATATATTTCATGTGAACTTTCAACCTCAAGGTCGAATATGAAATATAAATTACAATAGTTTATATTTCACTTCCATCCAACCAATTACACAAGGAATCCCAAGAAAATAAACTTGATACCGTTGTACTTCAAGGGAATAATGTTTTCAACCCTTCGAGCACACTTCTGAACATAAAACGTATATGAAGATCACTTATTATAACATATTTATTATAGCTATTAATATTCCCACTTAGATTCTATGTTCTTGTCAAATCACCTAATGAAATTTGATCATTGTTATGTAAAATCAACATGTATAACCTACTCTTAGAAACTACTCAATCATCATGAGAATTCAAGTTGAAAATTAGATTTGTAAGTATACAAATTTTGGACAANTTCTATGTTCTTGTCAAATCACCTAATGAAATTTGATCATTGTTATGTAAAATCAACATGTATAACCTACTCTTAGAAACTACTCAATCATCATGAGAATTCAAGTTGAAAATTAGATTTGTAAGTATACAAATTTTGGACAAGAAAGCATGCTTCATATATACATAAGATGAAGTTACATGTACATACCATTATCTCAATACAAGTTGGTACAATTCATGCTTTCCAAACTCTTGCTAGAGCATATACCATAATTAGTAAACCCTAGCCACCAACTCCTACCTAGGAATCACTCCCAACCAAATTTGGTTGTTTGAAAAAAGATCCACACCTATAAATTATACACATTGACAAGTCCTCTTTGGAACCTATACTTGCATAAAACAAGTGTACAAGAGAAAACAAGATAGTCTCTTCCATCTTCTCCACCTCAAACACTCTAAGTAGCACTAGGGTTTCTAATACTACAAAACCCTAGTTGTCTTCTCTCACAAGAACCATAAGAATATGTGTTGCCTTTGATCCTATAGGGTTTCTCTTAGCTTAGCTTCCCTTGTATTCCTAGGGAAAAACCATAACTTATATGCCTAGCTTGCATCAACAAAAGAATCCTAGTGTTTGAGGCAAGAGAGAAAAGTACAAAGAAGAGGTACAAGTGAAAGAGACAAGCTCAGTCTACCTCTCACTTCTCTAAAAATGATGTTGAGATGAATGAACATATTATCTTRTCCCTTTATATATATGGTAGGTGAGGGAGGCCAACAATAATAGAGTGGATGTGGACATCAAGCAACCTAACTAAACACTAGATAGACCCACATGTGAAGTGCTCCAAATCTAAGTGACACATGTCAAGCTTCAAGGTAGGTGTGCCTATAAAGTAAGGGTCCCAAAGTGAGGGAACCATAGTAAGTGTCCAACACTCCTCTAAATGTATTCAATGCTCCAATTCTCTCTGCTAATCCATGCACAGATTTGAGTCCTCGACACCTACATGGACACTCCTAAACCCAAGTCTCCTCAATTCAAGCAAAAGCCTCCATGTAAACATCCAAGTGTACCCATGCTATTTAGGGCTCAACACCCCCCTCCTAAATTCCCAAGGCTCTTCCTCTAAATATGTTTTCCTCGAAATAATTAAAAAAACACTTTGTGTGCCTAATGAAGAATGTCAACATGCCACATACATCTCCCACCCCTTAAGGAGGTTTATTACATAAACATCAAGTAAATGTAAATAAATCCATGTAGTAAGCTATCTCCAAATTGTATTTCAATCACAGTACAACCAAGGGTAGTCAACACACCACAAACTTCACATCACATGAAGCACCACCAAGCATGGTGTAAACACCTTTAGAGTAACTACAAAATATAACACTCCTTTTCTAGGAAAGTATGTTCATCAACAATTGACTACTTATTCAACATCTCAACCAAAACTGCCATTTGGAAATATGATTTTGTTGTAGTCTCAAAATTAATTGCTAGCTCTTGGAAAGAAACTGACCCCCAAACATTACTCTCCTTCTTCAAGGCATCACCCCTCACCTCCTAAAAAACACTAGAAGGATTAAAAATGGAAATAACTAATTCAATATGCTTAACATATCTTATAAGAGGTATGCTTGCTGTCATTGAAGATCTGGGCACTCCTAAATTCTCCTTTTCATATTGCAATGTTTGAGTAA
>SNQJ01S0054935.1:29108-44630 GCA_010110895.2 Picea sitchensis | reverse complement strand
TCCCTCCTTTACTACTTAGATGGAAGAGAACTACCAATAACATAGTTCAAATTGGAACATAGACTATTGTAGAAAATATAGAGGACCTAATTTAGTTGATGCTTGTTGATATCTTTTCCTGTTAAGGACAAGATTCAACCTTGTAGGGTATTCTTATAAGATTTTTAAGATATCCTCTTCATTTTTATAGAGGTGGTACTCCTCTTTCTCACTAAGATTTTAAATTCACTTATTCATAATAATAGATTTAAGCATTCATATCATCAACACCTGAGAGTGGCCTAGGTGGTAAAATAGATAACTAAACAAGGGTTGTAAACCATAGAATATATAAAACAACTACATACCTTCCATCAATTCCATTCATTGAGTAAAGGAAAACAATTCAAAGAAAATTATATAAAGTAGAAAATAAGAGAAGGTCCAAAATAAAGGGATTTAAATGATTTCAATCATTTTTTATCATAAAGATGAAATGGCAACACATACTCAAGATCTTATGATTTAATGAAATTTAGAAATCACAAAAGTTATGAGCTCCATAGATAGCTCTTTGTGAGAGTATTTAAAAGAATATTACAAATTGGTTTTCCAAGTTCAAATAAAATGTGTGCACAAATAGCACAACATAATATTCATGATACTTAAATGATAAAAGGAAATGTGTTCATCCTAGTGGAATGGTATGGGGATCCCATGGATGTTATAGTAGTCGAGGTAACCTAGAAGAAGATAGAAAAAGTGACCAGGGACCAACTTTATAGGTAAATGATAAACACATAAAGCTGCATGATCACAAATTGAGATGAAAGAAAGGAAAATAATTCAAAAAAAAAGGTGTACTCACAAAAATGAAAATAGAGTTTGATGGATGGATTTCCTCTTTTATAGCATTTGAAAGAGCTTCATAAATACAACTGGAACTTGACCCTTTTCGGTGAAAATTCTTTTTGGTAGTTATTGAGGATTAGCTATTTCATTCAAAGAACTCTTTACCCAATTTTCGATATATTCCTTTAACAGTGGAACTGTTATGTCCTTCTTTACTCGAAGTGAAAATATCTCATCTTTTATCGCTTTGCATTTAGAGAATAACCCTTATATTGATTCTAGATGATATTCATTGTCATTAACAAAGTTAGCCAACCATAATTTAATTCCTTCTTCGATGAAATTAGTGAGCTTGTCAAACTCACTACCCCATGAAACTTTGAGTATTTTCAACTCAGAATCTAATTGTTCCTTGGTTAACAATGTAGATTCTCTAATTAATGGTGGGACCTCAAGTTCCTTAACTATATCAAGTGATTTCAAAAATGAATCACTTCTTTTATCCTCAATCATTTTACAACTTGCAATTAATTCTTGCAGGACCTCCTATTCTTTCTAACCAACGAACTTTTATTTGTTTGATGCTATTTTTTTAGGGTAGATCATGTTGATTCCTAGTAAATTCATTCATGTATGATACTTAGGATAAAAATTTACTCAGATAAGTTTTATAAAAATGCTTGACATTGTCCAAATCTTGTCAAAGGAAATAATTAAGAGAATAAATTCTTTATGACAAATTCCTTAAGTTGGTAGCTACTTCCCACGCATGCAAAATTGTGTTGAGATGCTCATTTATGTTTTCTGCAACAAAAATTTTGATACCACTTAACAATTTATCATATTTTCTAACTCTTTAGGATGTGCCTGGTGTGTCTTGTAGAACTGTTTCTGGAGCCAAAATAGATAATGGTTATGCAAACATTGGTATTGGACTTAGAGCATCCTCCAGTTCACTTATCCTATTTTTCATACTGATATTTTCTAATTCCTTTTTAATAATAGAATGGGAAAGACATTCTCTAGTGGTGAGATGTAACTTGAGTATTCTAGAGGGTCAAACTCCTGAAACATCCTCCTTTGAATTCCACTTCTCTGTAACCTTTTTATTCTTTACATGATTTTTTTTTCCATATTCACTTTTCTAGCTTCTTTATTGTATTTAGTATTATGTAAAGTTAAATATTTCTCCTAAAAAACTATTGGTCCCTCACAGTCCAACTTCTCTAGTAAATTTTTACTTTCAACGATCTGTACTACCACCCATTCAGGCACTTGGTTGGCATTATCAACTACCATCTCAACCAAATCATCTTCTAGGACTTCAAGGTTTTGAGAATTTGTGTTTCTTTAATCCTTTTTCTCTTTGTTTGTTCAAAAGTGTGAGTTTTCTTTATATTTAAATAAGGGGTCTCATCTCCATCACCTCCTCCTTCACATACTTCATTATTCTCTCCTTTACTCACATTAATCTCTTGGATTCTTCGGGTAGATGAGGAACTCTTATGTGGGAGGGAAGTAGTATTGGTATGAAAACTAGTCTCATTTTTGCCTCTTTGCTTACACTTTCCTTGTTGACATTCCTTCTTCAGCTTCATCTTCTTAACCTGGGTATTTGAATTGAACCGTGTAACTAAATCATCATCACAAATTTGTTTCTCTTTTCTAGGAATTTATCAGTTGGTATTAGGGTCATTATCACAGTGTCCCTTTGTGATTTATGGTATTCTTGTAAAAGTGTTTCCATATCCAATTGAAGATAAATGGGAAGAAAATGTTCCTTCATGGTTAAATCCTTCGAAGGATTTGACTTCTTTCAAATGGAATGAATTCAATAATTCAATAGTTTTGACAAAATGGGTTAGGCCTCTAATTGAAATGTCAGCTACGCGAAAAATTAAGGAAATAAACTATCGCTTCCTCTTTTTTTCAAATAAGGAAGACCAAGAATTGTATTGTCTACAAAATGCAACAAAAAAATATCTATCACACTCAAAATTGGGGAGAAGGAAGGGTTTTAACTCAAACCTGTACAACCTTATGTAGGTGGATTTATCCTCATATACATAGATTCCTTTTCCCTTGAGAAAATTTAAAGCTTCTTGCGTAATCCTCATTGGTTATGTTCCAGTGAGTGTTAGAAAAACAGGATCACGAGGCAATAAAATAAAACAAATGCAAAAATAAAACACAAAAGATACACAATACAATAGAGACACATATATACATGGTTCACCCAGTGTGGGATACGTCCACCGAAGAAATTTTTAGGTCCTACCTTTATTATTATCCAGCAAATGAAGGGATACAACCTACAACACACCTGTTGTAACTTCCTCTACTTTCTCTCACAGTCTCCTATCTCAGATTTACAATGAAATTACAATATACATTTACAAGGAAAATTTTCCCTTTGGGGGCCCACTTGCCCCCAAACCCCATAGAGGGGGTAACCCCCCTCTGCATTCCCCCATGTGGAGGAGTGTACATTCTTCCAGGGTGTAAAGTCATCATGTGGTATAAACATAGCTGAAAACAAAGACCTATGTTGGCCCTTAGTTATGGAAGTAAGTGAAGATCAAGGAACAAAAGGAAAAATGTGAACTGCGCGGAAGACACGGTCACTGTTACTGGGTCGAAGCGAGCAAAAGAGAAGAAAATATGGAGCGAAGTAAGAGAAATCAAGTCGTTGGATGATGAGATTGAATATGACAGATCATCAAGGAAGATGGATTGTGGACAACTCAACAAGCAGAAAAAGCCATCGTTGGATGCTTTGGAGCACCGCGCTAGAAGGAAGGAAAGATAGGTTGGTGAAGCTCTGAAAACACGGGTAAAGTTGACCTAGGGTTTTGACACTTAGGTCTCAACCTAAGACTGTCAGTGAGTGATTGTAATGTATAAATAGAGGTCAAGAGGACCTGGGTCGGGGTGTGTAGTTACTGTGGGTTTTTGTTGTTGATGTTAGAAAATATTGTGCTATTGAGAGAGAAGTATTGTATTGTGAGAGAAATCTGTATTATAAGATCTTAAGCTGGGTATGAAGATCAGTCCTGCAGTTTTGTGCGCAGGAAGGGGAGAGATAGAGAGGAGGAGAAGAGAAGATCTGCTATCTAAGAGCGCAGATCAGAATTGTATGCTTTCATCTTAATATATTATAAAGCATAGTTTTGTGGACGTATCCCTAGAGAGAGGGTGAACCACGTATATCTTGTGTCATGTGTGATTTATGGTCTGTTCTTTGTCATTTGATATGCTGCTATGATGATAATGTGTTAAATCTGAGATATAACTAGCGCAGTAGGTTGTAAGAAAATAAAGAATACTAGATTGTTGTGTGTTGGTTGCTGTGAATCCACTTTGCATTCCTTCTGGTTGTAGACATCTCTGTCCTACAACCCCCTCATAGCTACTTCGGGTGAGACTGCATCTACCTCACAGGTGTTGCCGAAAGGGCCAGTAGTTAGGGCTTGTTGGTGCGCTCTTGGAGATGAACCATGGGTCTTCCCCTGTGCCAACAAATGGTTCTGTTGTCGGGACCAAAATATTCTCGAGGGAATGTCAAGGTGGTTTCCATCGAAGACAGATATTTAGAAGTGGATAGAAGGTCAAGAAAAGGACTTCGTTGAAGCCCAGAATAAGAACCCTAATATTAGTACAGAGGATTGGTTGGAGAGATATATCTTTACTGATATACAAAAAAAATTCTTTGGAGGAATCCATCAGGAGCTATATGAGTGGTTAGCTAGGTTAGCAGATACCCAATTTGATATACGATCTAGGGCACCTTTGGTTTGGACGTCGGTGCTGATCAAGAAGGTCAAGAGAGTTGATAACGTTGTGTCAAGAGAAGTAGATCAATGGTTCAATAGCACCATTGGAGGGTATATCATTGAGTTTGTTGTTGACAGAGTAGAGTCATATAGCCAAGTCGAGAGATATTTCTTTAAGGGACCCAGAGCGAAAATTTTACATTTTCTGAAGTTGAGGATCAAGATGCTATTTCATGAGAAGAGCATCTTGAAGATACAGTAGTTGGTCGGATCGGAAAAAGCTAATGTTCAAGAATTCAGATAGCGACAACGACACAGAGGCTGGACATACGTGCAGTGGGAAAGAATTCAAAGAAGTTCATATTGCGAACCTATTTAAGCATAACTACAGAGACGAGGGTTTCTACAGTGGAGAAGAGGCAGATATGACGGACAAAGAGAATTCAAAACCTGTTAGGGAAGAGGAAGAGGAAGCTGAAGAACCTCACTGGGAAGAGCTAGAAAATTTAGGAACGACGACAGACCATTGAAGTAAGTACTATCACTTCCCCTGTTGTTTCAGCAGCACTAAGCAATCCGAGTAGTCAGAGTCACCAAATCCCTAAGAGTACTATTACTAGGATTTTAGCATATAATCAGACAGGAAACCTAGGAAGCTCTATGGCAGATGAGATGAGGCTCCCTATATTTAGGGGATATGGATCTGAAGATCTTGACCAACACTGGTTCCTATGCGAAGTCGTATGGAATATTAAAAATTTCACTGACGAAGTTGTTAAAAGAGCTCAGTTCAGTACTATCCTAAGAGATCGCGCACTGAGCTGGTACATGAAGATTTTCCAAGGACTTGCACAACCTAAGTCATTGAATGAGATTAAGAATGTATTAATTGCAGAGTTCAAGAAACCCAAGTCGGAGTCTCAATGTATTAAGAAGCTTAAAGAGATTAAGCAGAAAGTAACTAAACCTGTTTGGGAATTCGATCAGAGGTTCAAGACCCTAACAGGTCGGTTGAATTTTCATATTCCAGATGAACAGGACAAAGAATGGCTCATTTCTTCCCTCTTACCACACATCAAAGTTCCTCTGATGCAATAGAATATTTCTTCGCAGGCTGAGGCGCTGGAGATCACCATGAAGCTAGAATAAGCCCCTATGGGAGAATCCATCTCAGGTATGAGTCAAATCTTGAGTCAGCTAACTAGTTTGTCTCTGCAAGTTGAAGATATGAAGAAAGACAAGGGAAAAGATAAAAGAGAAGACATTTGGTGTGTCAGATGCAGATCAGAAGGCCATGACAAGGAACATTGTCCCCTATTCCATGAATACTTGGCCTCTGGAGCTCCGAGCCCCTTGAAACAAGTTACCCTACCCTGGTGTGAGGTATGCAAAAATAGACATCGTCGTGGTGAGTGTTATTACATGAAAAAATACGTTCAGACACCCAAAAATTTGTATTGCACATTCTGTAAGTCTATGGGACATGATGATAGGGATTGTAGGGCTTACGATCTCATGCATGAAAGGTCAAGGGATATATACATTATTCAAGGTGAAGTAAAACAAATAGGAAACACTACACAATATAACTCCCCTAGGAGAGGAAACTTCAACCCTCGTGGTGGATTCAGACTAAGCGGAAGAGGAGGAGGTATGGGTCGAGGTCGAGGACAGATAATCGGTTATAATTGCACACAACCAGGACACTTGGCAAGTGAATGTCAGAACCCTTGTACAACTTGCATCTATTGCAACTCTTTCGAGCATGTTATCGAGGAATGTACAACATTGCTGGCTAAACTTCAAGAGAAACAAGGACCTCAACAGAACCCGCAGATACAATTGATCAAAGTAGAACCTCGCGAAGCAGGCCCTAGATTTGTTTTTATCAGTAGAGGAGGCATTGTTACAGGAGAAGACAAAATGACCCAAGGAGAGACTGCAAAATAATTAGGAGTCGGGAAAGTTGCAGAGAAGACACAAACTTTTGATGCAAATAAAGAAAAACAGATATTCGAGGAGGCAAGAAGAGAATTCAAGGGAGACCAAGGCTCTTCATAGAAGACATGACTAGAAGTAAGAGAATGTGGAATGCCTCTGGAATTCGATCAGTCTGCTTCTCCTGGAGATGGAAAAGAAGCAAGTAAACTTGTCAGTTTCTTGTATATGTTTATAAAGTTGATTAAAGATGAGAAAGCTATACAAGAACTACAAAATTTGGTCAGACAATATGAGGTAGGAAGGGTAGATCCTTCACTGAATAAAGCAGTACATCAACTATCCAAGAAGAGAAGGAAAAATAAGGAATTGCACCTAAATGCTCAGATTGGAGAGTATGATATAGACTATGTGGTCCTCAACTTAGGGTCGGAGGTCAATGTCATGACAAAGCAAACCTGGGCACTGATGGGAAAACCTAAGCTAATATATTCCCCTATCAGTCTTAGGATGGCTAATCAGTAGGCAGTAAGCCCCTTCAGATGATTAGAACATGTCCATGTGGACATCGACGGAGTAAGGACGTTTGCAGACTTCGAGGTGATTGAGATAGTTGATCATAGTTGTCCTTACCCTGCGTTGTTAGGAATTGATTGGGCTTTCAATAATTCCACTGTGGTTGATTTAAAGAAAATATTAATTATGTTTGAAGGGGATGGCCTTAGGGTCATCGCACCATTAGATCCCGATGAAGGTCAGCGATACACTGAGCCCATTAGAGAATAAGACCGCGCATATGAACTGGAAAACATATATAAATTAATAGCCAGACAACATGATTACATTAATCCTACAGCAGATGGAAACTTAAGTTGGCAAAGTGACAACGCGTGTTCATCAGACTCAGAAGAAGCACTGGAGAACTGGCAGAATAAAATGTACAAAGTATCTACAAGGATATGTTCTAGATTAACTAGGGAGGTTCGTTGGATCAACACAACGATAAGTAACTTACCCACCTTTGACTGACTGAATCCTTTAGAAACCTTCTTGTTGGATTTTGAAGAAAGTGTACCAACGCAACAAAGATTGTTGGCAATGGATGAGGCCTTGAAAGAAACACTAACAATATGGTGGGGGACACACAAAAACAACATTACATACTGGGTACGATGTCATACTTTGATGACAATGCGGTTCTCAGCACAAGTAGAAGGCTGCGAAGTTAGGTACATAGGTCGAAGTTGCCCGAAAGACCATGTGCGAAGCTGTGAAGAATCCTAGAGAAATATCCCTCAAGAGCAGTGGGTGCACAAATTCATTAACACACTGGGCACCACCCCTATCAACTGGTACCTTCAAGCAAAATTGTGCCTCGTCACTACAGATTGGGAAGGTATGACTCAGAACTTTGTCACTACCTTTTTATTCGAAAGCCAATATCCTATAGTAGATCAAGCATTACAGATTGTAAGACAGAACGTGTTTGAGGAGGCCTCTAGCCTCCCGTTAGAATAGGAATAGGACGAATGGACTGCGCCTCTCCAGAAACTACAAGGCTGTTACAACATCAATGCTGATGAAGACGATGATCCTAGGAAGGTGAACATAGCCGAAAAAGAAGTCCAAAGAGACATAGAAGGACCATGAGTTGAGCTACCATTCATTGGACAGTCAATCAAGATCAAGAAAGTCAATATTGGGATAGAGCAAACATCGAAGCTTGCAAAGGTTGGAGATTATTGGGATTCTGCCACTATTGACAAGATTACAAAATTACTACATGAATATCAGGATTTGTTTCCAACCAAGTTCACTGATATGAAGGGCATTAAAGGGCCTATGGGAGAGATGAGGATCCCTTTGAAGCCAGATGCAAGACCAGTCAAACAGAGACCCTACAGATTAAACCCTAAATATCAGGAGAAAGTGAAGATTGAGCTTGACAGAATGATGGAAGTAGGGATCATAGAACATGTGGAAGAATCATAATGGATTAGCCCTATGGTGGTACAAAAAAAGAAGACAGGAGAGATAAGGATCTGCGTAAATCTCAGGAATCTAAATGATTCCTGTCTCCATGACCCCTTCCCTACGCCATTTACTGATGAAATGTTAGATAATGTAGGAGGCCAGGAGGTATATTCTTTTACAGACAAATTTTCAGGATACCATCAGATCCAGATTGCCAAGGAAGATCACCATATGACCACCTTTGCCACAGAATGGGGATCCTACTAGTATACAGTGATGTTGTTTGGATTGAAGAATGTCCCAGCCATCTTTTCCAGGGTGGTAGTCGAAGCATTCAAGGAGTTCCTACATAAGTTTCTAGAAGCATGCTTTGATGATTGGACTATTTTTAGTTTATTGAAAAATCATATTGAATGTTTAAGGCTAATGTTGGACAAGTGCAGGCAATGTCAGATTGCCTTAAACCTGAAGACGTGCATTTTCTTTTCACCATTTGGAGTGTTGTTAGTTCATATTGTATGCAAGCAGGGATGGCTAGTAGATCCATATAAAATTACCATCATAGTTGATCGACCGCCTCCTACTTCAATCAAACGGTTGCACACTGTGTTGGGATACATAGTGTATTACAAGAAGTTCATTAAAGGCTATGCCTAGATTACAACACCCATGGATAAGCTTTTGAAGAAAGACGGTCAATTTCACTGGACAAAAGAATGCCAACAAAGCTTCGACAAATTGAAACATAAAATGGTTACTGCACCTATTCTGGTTTTCCCATATTGGAGTAAGGAGTTTCATGTGCATGTCGATGCATATTCTATTGCATTAGGAGTTGTGTTAGCACAACTAGGAACAAGAGACATTGACCACCCGTTATCCTTTGCTAGCAGGAAGCTATCAACAACTGAGATTAATTACACCACTACTGAGAGAGAAGGGTTAGCCAAGGTGTATGCATTGCAAAATTTCCGCCACTACTTGTTGGGAGAACACTTTAAAATGTTTACCAATCACTCTGCACTGAAATACCTAGTCAACAAGCCAGTGTTGGGGGGGGAGAATATGAATATGGCTTCTGCTATTTCAGGAATATGATTTTGAGATCGTAGTTAAGCCAGAGAGAATGAACAAAGGTCTCGACCACTTGTCAAGGTTGGAACATGGAGAAGAGCCTATTGGTTTGGAGGATACACTATCATATGCACAGTTGCTAGCCATTAGAAAGATTGATGATCACTTCGCAGAAATAGTCCAGTTTCTGTCAACAGGAATGGAACCTAGTGAGTATACAATCACCCAGAAGAAACAACTAGTAGTGCGCGCTGCAGACTTTTCACTAATAGCTGGACAACTATACAATATGGGACCTGATGAGATATTGAGGAGATGCATTATGGAAGCAGAGCGACCGTTGATCCTCGCCGAAGCTCATGAAGGCATCACAGGAGGACACTACGTAGAGAAATCAACAACGCAAAAGGTTCTTAGAGATGGCCTTTGGTGGCCTACCCTACACAGAGATGCTAAGGACTATTACCGAGCCTGTGATGTATGCAAAAGAGTTGGGAAACCGTCCAGAAGAGATGAAATTTTGTTAGCACCACAACTGACCCTACAAGCATTTGAGAAATGGGCCATTGACTTCATGGGAACTATTAAACCACCAGGAAAGAACACAGGAGAAAGGTACATAATTACTGTGACAAAGTACTTGACCAGATGGGTCGAAGCAAGAGCAGTTAAGGACTGTAGTGCCACTACAGTTGCACGCTTCATATTTGATGACATCATAACCAGGTTTGGATGCCCGAAGATCCTTATGAGCGATCAAGGCACACATTTCATCAATAAGACCATTGAAGCCTTGACTGAGGAGTTTGAAGTTCACCATCAAAAGACCACACCTTACCATCCACAAGTGAATGGGATAGTTGAAGCATTCAATAATATATTGGAGACAGTGCTAACGAATATTTGCAGTGTCAACAGGGATTACTGGGATCTAAGAGTACCGACAGTATTATGGGCCTATAGAATCACTTGCAAGAAGCTAACAATGAAGACCCCTTTTAAGTTGGTTTATGGCCTCGAAGTCGTTGTCCCAATGGAATATTTGGTACCAAACTTAAGAATTGCTACCTTTACAGAAATGGATGACATTGGCGTTGTTCGAGAGAGTCTTGCACAGTTGGTTGAACTGGAGGAAGACAGATTTATTGCATGATTCCATCAGCAGGTCCAGAAAGAAAGAGAGAAGGCCTACCATGAACGACATATCAAGAAGAAGGAATTTAAGCAACGTGATCTAGTACTGGTATATGACAGTAAGTTCATGAAGCATCCAGGGAAGTTTCGAACACACTGGCTCAGAACATATGAATTTTCCTATGTTACAGAAGGAGGAGCTACGCAGTTGAAGAATTTGAATGGAGAATGGAAGGAAGGTTTGGTGAACGAGAGCCGGATGAAGTTGTATTATGACAACTAGTTGCCTCGCAACTCTCAGTAAAAAGAATATGGAAAAGGGTCTAGGTACCAGGTGCAATTGAAACTGGGTACCAGACACAGAAAAGATAGTCTACACAAGGGAGGAAAGGAGGCATAGAGAAAAAAGAAAAGGCTTCCTTGCATAGTCCGAAGACGAAGAAAATAAGAAGGATTAGATCTAAAGTGCCTTAGGACGAGTCACATGTGAGTGTTGGGGGCATGTTGGCCCTTGGTTATGGAATTAAGCGAAGATCAAGGAAGAAAAAGAAAAATGTGAACTGCAGAAGACATAGTGACTGTTACTGGGTCGAAGCGAGCAAAAGAGAAGAAAATATGGAGCGAACTAAGAGAAATCAAGCAGTTGGATGAGGGTATTGAAGATGACAGATCAACAAGGAAGATGGATCATGGACAACTCAGCAAGCAGAAAAAGCCACCGTTGGATGCTTTGGAGCACCGCGTGAGAAGGAAGGAAAGACAGGTCGTCGAAGCCCTGAAAACGTGGGTCAAGTTGACCTAGGGTTTTAGACATGTAGGGTTTTGGTATCTAGGGTTTTGACACTTAGGTCTCGGCCTAAGACTATCAGTGAGAGATTGTAATGTATAAATAGAGGTCAAGAGGACATGGGTCAGGGTGTGTGGTTATTGTGGGTTTTCATTGTTGTTGTTAGAAGAGATTGTGCTATTGAAAGAGAAGTATTGTATTGTGAGAGCAATTTGTATTGTAAGATCTTCAACTGGGTGTGAATATCAGTCCTGCAGTTGGGTGTGTAGGAAGGGGAGAGACAGAGAGGAGAATAAAAGAAGATCTGCTAGCTAAGAGTGCAGATCAAAACTGTATGCTTTCATCTTAATATATTATAAAGCACAGTTATGTGGACGTAGCCCTAGAGAGAGGTTGAACCATGTATATCTTGTTTCGTGTGTGATTAATGGTTTGTTCTTTGTCATTTGATATGATGCTATGATGATAATGTGTTAGATCTGAGATATAACTAACGCATTAGGTTGTAAGAATATAAAGAATACTATATTGTTGTGTGTTGGTTGTTGTGAATCCACTTTACATTCCTTCTGGTTGTAGACATCTCTGTCTTGCAACCCCCTCATAGCTACTTCAGGTGAGACTGCATCTGCCTCACAGGTGTTGCCGAAAGGGCCAATAGTTAGGGATTGTTGGTGCACTCTTGGAGCTGAACCCTGGGTCTGCCCTTGTGCCAACAACCTCTGAATCGGGAAGATAATCAGGATCCACAACCAACAGTGAGAATGTGTCTAAACGCTTTGATGAATTTGTCTTTCACTTGGCATAAATGGAATGGTGCCTTGTGCCTCCATAACATAGGGTACCATAATTGAACAGGGTCATTGTCAACATCAAAACTACCCCTTGAGGGTAACCCTTCAAATACATTATAGCACACTATAGAAAATACCAAATATTAGGTCATGAAAAACCTCTTTGTATTCATGTAATTTGATAGTCGATAAGATATTTCATTCAAAATAATTTCATCCCAGTCAAATACCACTTTCATGTGAACTGAGAAGTGTAGCACATATAGAACATACCTAGGAATTAAAGATGTAGAGTCTTGTCCCACCAATCACGAGAAGAGCCAAGAAAAATCCTAGTAAGGATCAGATAGTAGGCATATATCAATGTGAGTTGCATCCCGTTGGCAGCTAATTCATTTTTTTCTATTGTCCTATAACCTGCCTACACCTATGTCTTCTGAACTTCCAATTGTCATCGCATTTTTCGAAAGCGATATTTTCATTTCTTGCGACACTTGCAAATTGGTCTCCATTTAGTTTTCACGACTGTAAGCGTGAAAACTCCTCCATCGTTATTTGAACTGTCATTATATTTTTATTGATATTTTGAATGGCACTTACCTTTGGATTATTATTATGTGGCCGAAAGGATTTTCGAACTATGCCTATTTGGACATTCTTATATTGGTTGCAGAACTTGATTTTATTAAACTGGTAAGGCATTGAGCATGTAAATTTATATTTTTGGGACTTGCCTAGTCATCGAATTGCATAGGGGTCATGGTTTATTTTGTTTTTATATGATGTGATCCTTATTGTTATAGATCTTGGCTTGTAAGTTTTATAAATGGAAATTGGCACAATGTTTTAAAACTTTTGATTGCACGTTTATACAATGGCTCATGTTTTACTTTTGGTGTTGGTTTCACGTTGAATGACATTGGTTTGAAAAACTATAGTTAATGGCGCGTTGGCATATCACTCACCGTTTGATTCTTTGGTTGGTCGAATGATAAGGTTTTGAACTATGCTATGATTGATTGAACAGAGGTTGAACTTCGCCGGTTGTACTTTGCCATAACTATTTTGCATGGCGGTGAATAACTCCACCACCCTCGCATGCGCACATTAATGCTTCCCCTTTGATCGTTTGTTGCTATTAAACCAAATGACTCTGCTCCTGTGTATTGGTAAATTCAACCCAAACCCTTACCATGTGCTCGCACCATGGCCCTGGTCGTCCGAGCTGAACTCAGTTGTGGCTAGGCTCTGTTGATGTTCGACAATGCCCGCAGTGACCTCGAGGACAATGGGTGGCTTCCATTTATACATAAATTCGAGGGTTTTAACCTCTGCGTTGCTAGGCAATTCACCATGACCTTTGATGGTTGTCGAGCCAAGGTCGGCGATGTTCAATTGGAAATTGACGAGCAGTTTATCAGTCTTGCTACGGGTTTGCCTGCCACTGGACAACGATGGTCCAAGAATTGCAAAGTAGAAGAGGTCCCTTGGACACTGCTCTTCCAGTCGCGTAAGGTTATCTCTTGTGATAAAGGTTTGCCCGTGACCATGCTGAAACAGCGTTGGCATGATTTATTGATGATTATCAAACAGTTTATCACCTGCGAAGGTCGGTACGGGTTTGTTTTCTTACACCACCTTCGTTTGCTTATGGTTTTTATGGGTTATCAGCTCTGCCCTATTATCTGCTTAGAAGCCTATTTAAAATGTCAAAGAAATACAAAAGGAACCAGGCTGATAGCAACCTTTTTCATTACGAGCTGGTTAAGATTATTGTTGTCTGTCATTTGGGGTTACACGGAGATTGTTGGAGCAATTTCCTTGCTCGCAATGATTTTGAGGATTCAAACCCACCACAGGTTGACAAACCTGTGGTGACCGAGGACAAGGTTGTACCCCCAGTACCATACAACATCCTGCTACCTAAACCCTTGCCCGACTCACCTATCAACCTACCCCACTCTGTGACCAAGGATGTCGAGATTTTTAAGCCTGTGAGCAAGAATCCTAAAGCCAAACCTACTGCAAACGCCAAAGGCAAAAAGAATGCCCGTTTAATTTCTTGGATGGCGAGGAACAAGCCAAAACCTCCTGTCAATCCTAACCCTATCGTGTTAAGTGAAGACTCCGACTCGGAAGTGGAGCGTTTCCTGGCTAGCGAATACCCCTATTCGGAAGGTTTGTGTGCCGAACCCTCGTATGACTTTGTGTCAAACCTACCCCCCTGCCTACAGAACGACCCTAACTACCCAGGCATTAAGCTGCCTTGTGAAGCCCTGGTCATTCATCCAAACCCTCTCTTGCTTTGTCGAAATCTACAGTGCCACCCTGTGATCAATGCAACTCGTGGTTAGAGAGATATTATCTTGATGTCCCGATTCTACAGTCAAGAATTCACTCTTTGGAGGACCAGGTTGCACGGCTTACCAGTCAAAAGGCTAAGTTACAAGCCACCGATAAGAAACAAAGAACGACAGGCTCCATTTTGTTTAAAAATGTGGAATCAGCTACAGCGGTCGTGAATTCTAAGTTGGCATAATTTGAGCAGCCTCACAGGTATGTTTTAATATTGCTTGTTTATATAACGAATTCGAATTATTTGAATAGCTCTGTTTACAACATTGATTGGCTCTGTCACATTGTATATATTTTATATATAGCTTTGTTTTGACTAAATGGAAGTTCGTTTTCCCAGTTTAGCTCCGATTGGATTTTCTTCGATTTGATTGATCTTGGTGTGGATTTGATTTGTTTTATTTAGCTAAAATGAATGCTCTGTTGTTAATTGAAGTTGTTTGTATCTATTCTAGACACAAGCTGTTTCTCATATTTCATTTTTTTTTAACACAATCACATTTTGATATGATTGGCAATAATGGTTAACTGTTACGGTTTTATGTTCCATATGACTTTCGACCAACTCGAATACAATTTGGATTATTTTCAATGTGATTCTGTACAAATTCACTCAAATCGTGAATAGATTCGATTCATAACAGTTATACCCAGCCGGTTAATTTGCATTGGTTTACTCGGCTATGTTATCAATTGGATTCATATTGCAATGAATATGTTGTTTGAATTTGATTCGAAGAACGAAATTGACTGTATCCAGGTTCACGATTTGTTTCTATATTAAACTCAGTCGTGATTTGTTTTGATTATTTGCCCAGTTTATAATTATAACCTCTGTTGATTCTATTAAGATTGCGATCAT
>SNQJ01S0054935.1:0-18304 GCA_010110895.2 Picea sitchensis | reverse complement strand
ACGACAGAGCAACCTGGATCGGGGTTTCTGGAGGAAGGGAGATCACCGGAATATCGTCCAATTTTTTAACAAACTTCGCAGCTTCCGTGTTTCTCTTCTGTGGGAGACCTGCCAAGAGCCTACTGAAAGCCTCAGAAGGCGTCAAAGGAGGAGGCGTAGGGGACGCCTGGGGGGTGCCCGACCCCTCCATGTGCGCGAACCCTGGGCTCAGGCCTGTCCCGTAGATCCCAAAACCTGGAACCCTGAAAGAGTCGACGAGTATTCAGCTCGGGTCCCGATCGAACAGGAAAATCATGAGAAGCTTTGAAGCGCTCCTTTGGAGGAAGGACGGGCGCGCTGAACCAAAACTGGAAATGACGCGTAAGTCCAGAAGGGGGCTGGCGCTCCCTTTGGCCAAAGACGAGAGCGCTGGCTCCCTCTTGGCGCCCCCTTTAAAAACCCACGAAAAAAGAGAACTCAGCGCGCCCCTAGGCCAGATGACCAGCGCCGACGCTCCCTTTGCAGCCAAACGTCAAAGCCTTCAACAGGAAATCGTTCCTCCTGGCAGTGACGGAACGAGAGCTCTTCAGCTAGACGGATCTGCAGGCAAGTTTTGAAACGAAGCAGGTATCGAACGCGGGTCTCCACCATGCGGTCTGCGGGAGGAACGACCTCGGCTCCAGCTCCTCGAACAACGCCTGTTTGTTACTCTAGGTGGATCCCACACGTTTTCAGTAAAGCCCCAACCAACAAAGAGAGATTAGGCTTGGGAAGATAAACCAGTCCTACTTACCACCTATTTATTATTATTATTGTTATCTATATGTATCTTCTATTTTTTCTCCAATGCAATTTTTGATAGATTTTCCTTTCTTCTATGAAATCTCCAAGTGGAGGGAAAC
Organism: Picea sitchensis; assembly: GCA_010110895.2. Classification (NCBI taxonomy): domain Eukaryota; kingdom Viridiplantae; phylum Streptophyta; class Pinopsida; order Pinales; family Pinaceae; genus Picea; species Picea sitchensis. The sequence continues at coordinate 17,423 of SNQJ01S0054935.1, read as the reverse complement.
TTATCTATCAACCACAATAGTGATTACTACTCTGAGAGATTTGACCTAATTTGAACTTATGATTTGTAGCCTCCGTATCAACAACATCCTACATGTTAGAAGCATACCTTAGTAATTGGTTTAATTGATTTTGTTCACACTTAAAACTTTCGTATACATTATGATGATGATGATTAACGTCCACTAAAACCTAATTGGTCTATCGGACCTTAAAAGGGTAAGTGATTACTTATGATTATTTAGAATTTTGTTTCTGTGCTTGAAAAGCATTAAGAGAAGCTTTTTATTCTTGTGATTACTTGTAATTCTTTAAAAAAAAAATATTTAATTTTATTTCCAAATTCAAAATTTCTTTCCGTATCATAATTTTTCTTTATGATATATTGATTTTCTTAAACTTGTTTTATAAATTTTAAATATTATATTTATATTTGTTCAATGTCCATATTGATATAATATAATTTGATATGAATTGAATCATCCTAAATGACTATCGAAAAAGTCATTTCTCTCCGTTACTAATTTTATTATTAGTAAACTCAAAATATTTATGCATAATTTTGATTTTAATAGGAAAATTTTATTGGATCACATTTAAAAAATGAAATGTGTGCTTTTTTAAATGTGTGTGGGGTTTCAAAACTTAAGTTCATCTTCCTACTTATTCTTCACTTAGGTGACTTGTAATTTATGTTTCACATAGTAAGAAAGGAAAGCATATAATAGTAATAAAATCTTTCGAAATCCCTCCCACCAAGCCTTTTAAAGCTACAACGACCACATTTGGTGAAAAGTCGTATCTAAACCAAAAAGAATATTGCTTTCTCTGCAATCAAAAAATACTTATTTTAAATAATAATAATAAATATTATTTAAGTTCATCTTCCCACTTGCAAAAACTTAAGTCACATTTACAAAACTTAAGTTTATCTTCCCACTTGCAATCAAAAATGTATCTCATAAAAGTAATACTCGACAATCAAATCATATATTTCTTTGATGGTCTTGCAATCAAAGAAATATATATTAAACGAATATATTTCTTTCATTTTTTATTATTCTTTGACTGTCTTGCAATCAAAGTCTTAGTCAAAAGAATATATATTTTTTATTTTTTATTACGTACTAGACAATCAAAGAATATATTTCTTTGATTGTATTGCAATCAAAGTCTTAGTAAAAATAATATATATTTTTTATTTTTGTTTACGTACTAGATAATCAAAGTAGAATGTCAACAATTTCAAAATGGGTCGGAAAAAATATTTTAAGAGGATTTGTTGTTCATAAATCATTTTGATGCATAATTATTAAAGTGAAATTGATAAAACATTCAAGGAAATCATTATCACTTATTTTTGTGTAGATTTTGTTGTGATCACTACCAATTGCGAGCACATTATCATATATGATATGTCGAGCAATACAACCTATATGTAGCACCCTTCTATGTGTTAACTTTTATTGAAAATACATCTTAAAGCATAAATTATTGCATAAGACATAATGTTAATTGTGTAGGCCAATCAATCAATGAAACTAATCCAGATAGTGTGCCAACTAATTATCCATCCTAATCTCTTGGTTGAATAGTCCTAGATAACGTAACCACTTAGTGATCATGTAAGCTTAGACATGTATAGTTCTATGTTATCCACTTGTTCTACCCATACCAACTTTATGGAATTGGCTTAATAGGGACAGTTATTCACAACAACCCTTCTCTTATAAATATGGGCGGGATAGCATGGCATAACATGATACAACCTTGACTTAAGTGTTACCATACAACCTACCTACCTGAAGAACTAGACCTATAGCCTTCACTTTCCCTTTAGGAATCCCTTCGGAGAGGAGGGCATGCTATTAACTATTCTCTTATAAGCATCAGATTAGATTATCCAACAACTTTACCCTTACCTTTCTCCCTTCATCCTAGGAAATAGATGGGGTTAAACCCATTGATTAAGCCAGGAGAACTAAAGTAGGCAGCCATGGCATGGCATGCTATTAACCCTTTCACCCCCTACCTTACTTTGGTTTACCAACTCTTTACCCACCTGAACAACTAGATCTTCCTTCTTACCACTTGAGGAATTCATCACGTCGGTACTCACTGTTATAGACTTCTCTTCTCGGTTCTCTTGTAGGGACAGGCTTACAAATGAGATAAATACTTTTAGGAATGAATTCAAACTCCATTGCACGAAATAAATGAACTCACTTGCCTTAACCTTATTGTTGGTTTACCTACTTTACCTACTACCCCACCTACCTGCAAGAACTATACATGTTAGCCTTAGACCACTTTATTTATGAATTCTTAGGAGGTACAACTAGAGAACATGATCAAATGAAATTACTTTATCGTTACTTCACTTTTTCCAAACACACCTTTACCCAATAGACCTTACCCAACCTTACTTATAACCTAGTGCTTTAGCCAAGAATCTTAGTAGCCACAAATATTATTTCTCTTTTAGAGGGGATGAGTTGAACCCCCCCGAACCAACCAGAAAGATACCATTGATGAATGAACACATCAACAAGCATAGGATATTCATGGATCCCATTCAGCATTGAGATAATAGACCAGCCAGATTCATTAGAGTAGAGGATATCCTCACTGCTTCCTTTATTGTTAGTGCCTCCCTTACCAACCCGACGACAATAACCCTTGTTATGATCCCCCAACAAACATTTACCTCATCCATATTAGTAGGGTACCACTATCGTGCCTCTTGTCCGGCCAGGCTTCAATAAACTTGCTTGAGTCGCTCATCGACAGTAGCAGTATCAGCAAGTATCTCAAAAAGAGCCAACAAATGGTTCTTTTACCATGATGTGTTATGAGAGAGGGATATTTGTAGGATGAGGCGATGGTTTTTCATTTCAACAATTCAAGATTGGTTTTAGAATAAGTTTGAATATTTTGTTGTGCAAGAAGCAGAGTTGCATGGATGGAATTGTGTGTAGTGTGGAGAGAAAGTTATGTATGAGGACCTTGCGTAGAGATAAAATGCAAGTGATAAAGATAACAAGATCATAATATGTTAGGTAAGTGGCCTGTTGGTTTAATCAATTGTCCTCTCCTGCTATCTGTTTTGTTGACCCGAGGTTCATATCTTTCAGGTTACCAACAAAGCCTAAAACTATCGGCCCTTCTGGTAAACTAGAAGGAAACACAGTACATTGAATGCACTGCACAGTCTCACCCGAGATAGATTTAAATGGGTGGTTGTAAGACTCAAGTGTTTACAACCTAGGATTGAGTATGAGATAGGGGTTGTTAACTAGAGCCATGCACTACAAACTATAACGATAATGCACCTATTCCTCACGAGTATATGCTTCCATTGCACAGTTACTTCCTAACCAGTGTATTTGTGTTTCATGACAAAGTATTCATTCATTGATTAAGCATAACAATAAATGGAGGAAAGAAAGTAAAGAGATGCATACATTCATCATATCACACAGTCATTTATCGTGGTTCACCCCCTCCTGGGACACGTCCACAAAGATTTGGCTCTTGGCTCTTTTATTATGGTAGTTCTGCAAGTCTAGCATCGCGCGCTTACAATTCCCCTCTTATGGGTGAGATTTATATCGGGCGAACTAGATCGCACCAGGCTCCTCGGTCTGCGATCTAATCCCCAGAATCTACCCTTTTTCTTCCCCTAAGCTCAAAAGCTTACAAAGATAGTTCGTACAGTCAATATTGCATACTAACATCCCAAGCTAATACACAAACTTTCAACATGGAACAGTCGAAACTCTACAATGCTTCGACCTCTACCATATTCCAACCCCTACATGATACCTACGTATCTATATTTATACATTTTGGGCTCTCCAGCCGTTTACAAAGTATTACCAAAACCCTAACTCTACTAACTTTAGGTCTTCCTCCCACACGCACGTGTTGTTCTTCCTCCAATTGTCGCTTTCCTTGTGCACTTTTTCTTGCATGCGTGCATGTTATGTTTCGTGTCAACTATCGTTCTGCCCTCTGCACGCTTTCTTTCCACAATCATCCTTCTTTATACTTTGGCCTAGTGCCAACAGGCCCCCAACACTGACATGTGACTTGTCTCGAGTCACCTAGTCTTTCTGAGCTACCTCGATCTCCTAGGTGATCATCTGGAACTTTTTCGTCATCTCTATTGTTGGTGTCAATGCCTACGCGGTCTTCTCCTTAATGGTATCCACTACCTGAACAACCACTTCCTCGCTCAGTAATCCTGCACATTCTGCATGTGTCTGTGCTATCTATGTTTTAGCTGCTTCTACCTGTGCGAGTACTTCTGCTACCCATTCCTGTAATGGTTCTATTTGAGCTCGACGCTCATGTTTCTGTGTTTGCGCAGTGATTAGTTATGTCTGGATCTTCTTCAGATCTTATGTCCCCTTGACGCATTCTGGGATTGGTATGGTCTTTTGCCTCTGTTTGAGTTCTTGGATCGTTGCATTGATCATTTCCTCTTCGTTGTCCTAGCGTTGAACCTGTGGATCCTCCTCCAGTCTTGTCCAAAGTTGTGTTTCTTTATCGAACAAGTCAGCTGTCGTGCTAACCTGTTTCTCCATATTCTGTAGTTGCGTTGTTGTTGCCTACCTCCTTTGCTCCTTTACTGCCGGTGGAGTTGTTGGTGTGAGTTGTTCTCGGAGACCCTTGATCTCCTTCTAATATCGATCAATTGCCTACGCAATCTGGTCGATCTTTTCTGCGGCTGGGAGTTCGTTTCCTTGCGCAGTGCTTGGAAGTTTCCCAAAAATTTCTCCCACTCTTCGTTCCATTTCGTTCCCACATTCTGTCTCCTTATGAGTTTTGGATTTGGCTTGCTCACAATCTTTTTCCAACGCTTCCCGCTTCTTTGTTTCTTTCTATATCTCAACTAAGTTTTTATGTGCCTAAGAATGTAGCTCATGATCAACGCTAACCTGCAATTTGTACAATGCCCTTGATGGCATTTGTGTCAAGACCAATTAGATGTGATCCAAATCCTTCAGTGGTGTCTGTCCCACAATTTCATCCATTCGTAGCATGCTCGGTTTTATGTAGACCGTTGCATGTGCATGTGGCATTGGGAGGACAGGGTCTCGTTCTTCTACCTCCACTCTTTCGTTGGTCTGTGTTATCGATGGCTCTATGCATCTATTGCTACTTGCTCTTTGGGCCTCCCCGAGTATCATGAGGAGTTGTCCCATTTCTGCAAGCTCGTTTTGCAATTTATCCTTGTCATGTGTTGCATGATCTAAGTCTTCTGCTAGAATATCCTATACCATTCTAGCAATCATTTCTCCATCGTCCTCTATGATCGTATACTCTATTGATGCTCGTTGCACCTTTGATTTCTTGCGCGCGCATGTTGCCTGTACAGCCGGTCTCTTATTTCCCCCGGGTTCTTGTGTGATGGGATTTGGGGCGGTCTCCTACGCTCCCTTAGTTTGTTTCAGTTGTTCGTTGGTCTCTTTGTGCCCCTTCTAGGTTCCTATCTTCTTTGACCTTTCGTTTGCCTGAGTCGGCTTGTTTTGGCCCGTCCTTGGTTTCTTGGGCACTGGGATTTGTGGAGGCTATGTTTCCACCTGCGTTGCTTCTCCTTCTGCGGGCCCTTCTGGTACTTCCTAGGGAATGGATGGGATCCTCCATGTGTCAGGCCATTCACTGATGAACATGTCTATATCACCTTATTTGATGTAGTAGCGCATCGGTAGCCACTATTTATCTAGATCCTGCCTTGGTTGTATCCACATGGCTTGACATGTAGCCTAGAAGTTAGCGATGTCCCCATATTGTGCGACAACCTCTGGTGTTATTCTCCATGATCGGATGATAGCTTCTTGTATGTCCCATAGGGATGATTCAAATATGATTCAATTTTCCCTCTTATGCCTGGCCTATGGACCAGATCTTAGTAATAGATATCTTGCTCCCGCTAGCTGTGGTCTAGTACAAAAAACTGCATACTATGGTTCCCGCCATCCCATGAAAGCTATAAGGGTGACCAGCCATGAGTAATGGAATTACGTACCGAGGTCATGTGCATCCTTGCATTCCACTTGGAACAAGTTTAATAGATAAGGCGCCCAACTCACGAAGGTGCCTTCTGCGCATTGAGCTGCAACTGCAATGACTCTTGTTGGTACTTCGTCTTTGCAGAATTTTCTTAACAATTTACAGGCTAAGATATTTGCACCCAATTATGTCACTGCATTGTTGATTTGTTTGATTATAATGCCTCTTGTCCCCCTGGCGGTACCATATTTCCTCTTCGTTTCCTCTATTAACGCTTTCTCCTTGGATTTATCGTCCAGAATCAACGCGGGATCCATACCCCGGATGGGTAGTCCTGTTGTCTGCGCGATAAGCTCAATAGTTATGGGGATGGGTTTGTCTAGCCATATATCCCCTCCATGCGTGACTGCTAACAGCTTCTTTACGCATGCTGGCGCATACTGGCATCTTCCAAAATGTGGAAGTTTCAACAACCCTAAAATTCTTGTTATGTCCAGTCCAACTTCCCACTGATGTGGTTGGTTGATCCTTTCCCCAAGTTGGCTTACCACTATGTTCTGCATAAAAACCCTCAGCGCAAGTTCCAAGTACTTGGTTTCGTCTGATACATCATGGTCGAAATACTTGAGCTTCCCGACGTGACCCAGTAGTTGCGGATCTACCTGTACTCCATCTGGTATGCATGGTAGCACAATTTCTATTGTCGGTTTCATGTGAGGTGAGCTCAGTCTTTGAACTCTATCTTCCTGCTGTGGTGGTTGGTTCAAAGTTCCAACAACTCTCGGTCGTTCCCCTGTAAGCCACTCTGGCCAAGCCGAGGTAGTTCCTGCAGTCTCCTCTGTTGGTTGACCTAGGTTGGGTACCTACGACTCGTCTGGTTGCTCTTCTGATCCTCAATTATGTGTCGTTCTGTTAAATTCCACGGCTGCTTCAGTGCTTTCTGGTTGTACTTCCCGTTGGGTTTTCGCTTCCTCATTCTAAGGCTCCTGCGTCACTACTGGCGTATCCTCTTTCATGGCCTCTGCTTTTGGTTGTTGAACCTCTTCCAGTATCGGTGTATATTTCACCGATGTTATCTCTGGGGATGGTATCTCGTCGATATCGATGACCTCCGACTGTTGCTTCTCCTTTTCTTCCAACAATCCTCGTGACCTAGTTTGAACCCTGGTCGATCTAGTGGCCTGGTTATGTGGGCTTCAGTGGTGCCATAGTGGTGAGTGTCGAACGTTTGTTGAGTTTGAAGGACTTCGGTGAGCTCTGTGGTCTCGCTCTATTCATTATGGATGTTGTTGCTCTCTCTCTGTTCTTCTTTCATGAATAGACTAGTTGTTTCCGTTCTCGCGTGTTGTATGGGCTTTTCATGAAGCTTATCGAGGACACTTCCTCCATGATGCGATTAATGCACCATAATTGTGGGTTCAATGCATCTACGGCATTTTTATGCTTGCCATTACACTTATTTTTCCGTTTCCAGTTGGCGTGTTTAATGCAATGTTCCATCAGTCTTTGTCGTGCCTTAATTCTACTTAGTGATGTCATGTCATACTGTTTTTGCCGAATTTCCGTTTCCCACTCATTTTTCTTTGGCATGTAATCATTGTTATTGCCTTTGTTGCATTCGTGTTTCGAGCATCATGTGGATTTTCTATCTCTGGCATGCTTCGCGCTTGTCAGTTTTTTTCTGTTTTTTTTTCCCCTGCGCAGTGGGTGATCGACTGTCCTTGTACAGCTTCAGTCATCTCCCATTGATCATTCCTATAAGGTATATGCCTGCTAAATCTCGTAATTGTACAACTCCATCATCTATTACATATTTTACCTCACATGGTCCTAACCAATGCATTCTCAACTTTCCTGGGTGGTGGAACGATTTGTTTTTGTAGAGAAATACTAGATCTCCTTCCCTGAAAGTCTTCTTCTTGATGTGTCGATCATGCCATTATTTGTCTCTGGCCTTCTGCACTTTTTGATGGAATCCTACCAGGATTCGGTCTTCCTCCATTGCTAATATTTGATTCAGTCTTTCCTGTATTGTTTCTAGCTCTGTTATTTGTGTGATGGTTGCTACGTGTAAGCTGGGTACTAAAAATTCTAATGGCACTACTGCTTCTTGGTCGTAGACTAGTTTGAATGGTGTGTGCCCTGTTAAATTTTTGCAAGTCGTCCTATACGCCCATAATACTGCTGGTACTTTGAGGTCCCAATCGTCTATGTTGACATTACATATCTTTGTTAGTGCGTTCTCTAGAACTTTGTTAAAGGCTTCTACTGTGACATTCGCATGTGGATGATACAGTGTAATTTTCTAGTCGTGAACTTCAAACTCTTCGAGCATCGCACGGATGGTGCTATTTATGAAGTGTGTGCCTTGGTCGCTCATCAAAACTCTTGGGCACCCAAACCTAGTAATTACTTGTTCAAATAAGAAGTGTGTGGTTGTCTCTGCACTGCAGTCTTTTACTGGTGCAGCTTCTGCCCACCTTGTTAGGTATTTCGTCACGGTGATGATGTATCTTGCCCCTGTTCTTTTGGCTGGTGGGTTAATTGGTCCCACAAAGTCTATTACCCATTTATCAAATGCATGTAATGTCATTTGCGGTCGTAACGACATCTCGTCCCTTTTGTTGGGTTTGCCTACCCTTTGACAGACATCGCATCTCCAACAATACTCTTGCGAGTCTCTATGAATCATTGGCCACCATAATCCTGCGCGGTAGCTTTTCCTACATAGTACCCTCCTGCTAATCCCTCGTGAGATTCTGCTAAAATTCTTGGTCGTTCATGCTCTAACACGTACCTTCGTAAAATTCTATCTGCACCCATTTCATATAGATGTCCTGCGATCAGTTGATAGTCGGCTACACGGACTACCAGGTTCTTCTTCTGTGCGGTGGTATATTCTTGTGGCACGGTACCTGTGCTCAAGTACTGGATAATCTCTGGGAAGTAGTCATCAACAATCTATATTGAGAATAACTGGGCATCCAGAAAGTTGTCTTCTAAGTTTATGGGTTCTTATCCATTTGTGACCCATGATAGGTGGTCAGGTCATGCATTTAGTTTTCTTGGTTTGACTATTACTTCGAAGTCAAATTCTTGAAATAACAATAGCCATCGACAGATTCACCCCCCCAACACTGGCTTGTTGACTAGGTATTTTAGGGCTGAGTGATCTGTAAACATCTTAAAATGTTTTCCCAATAGGTAGTGTATGAACTTCTACAATGCATAAACCATATCTAGGCCTTCTCTTTCCGTTGTGTTATAATTATGTTCTGAGTCTGATAGTTTTCTGCTTGTGAATGTTATCGGGTGATCCAAGTCTCCTACTCCTGGATGCACTAAGATAGCTCCAAGTGCTATCGTTGATGCATCTACATGCACATGGAATGTCTTTCCCCAGTCTGGAAATACTAATATCGGTGCAGTGACCATCTTTTTCTTCAGGGTATCCAGACCATGTTGACACTCGTCGTTCCATTGGTACTTTGTATCCTTCCTTAACAATTTTTCCATTGGTGTTGTGATATGCACATATCCTTTGATTAATTTCCTATAGTATCATGTGTGTCCTAACGTCGCTCGTAGCTGACGGACTGTTTTTGGTGCTGGTAAATTGACAATAACTGCGATCTTTGCCGGATCAACCAATAGCCCTTGTTTGCATACTATATGGCCCAATAGTATCCCAAACGGTGTTCCAAACATACATTTCTTTATGTTTAGTGATAGCTGACACTGTCTGCATCGTTCTAGCATCAAGCGTAAAACTTCTCCATGGTTTTTCAACAGACTATAGATTGTCCAGTCATCCAGGTATACTTCGAGAAACTGATGGATTAATTCTTTAAATGTTGTGATAACCACTCTCGAGAATATTGTTGGTGCATTCTTTAGTCCAAACGGCATGATTGTATATTGGTAAGATCCCCATTTCGTCACGAACGTGGTCTTGTATCTATCCTCCGATGCCATCTTAATCTGATGGTATCCTGAGAATCCATCGGTGAATGAGTAAGTTTCGTGTCCCCCCACATTCTCTAACACTTCATCCGTGAACGGTGTAGGGAATGGATCGTGTAGGCATGCATCATTCAACTTCCTCAAGTCGACACATATCCTAATCCCTCTTCCTTGTGGATACTTCGTGTAGTCTCTGCTGCTAGTTTTCTAACCCGGTGTCTGAATCTGTTGCACATGAAGTAATGTTGCGCCAACTGAGTACCCCGTCTGCAGTTGGGTTTACGTAATCCTCCTCGTGCACAGTTGTTCTGTACAACTAGACGATCTCCTCTAAGTCCATACAAGTGGGTTCTACGAACCTCTCCCCTTCTGATGGATCTAGTGGTGTTATGACCCTATAATATCCAGATTCAAATGTCATTTTTCTTGTCTTCAAGTTAATTATGGCCTAATTGTCAAACGCCTAGTCCAAACTGAGTAGTGTCGGGTACGGTGTTGTGCCATCTACTATTTCAATGACTTCAAAGTCTACTTTAGTGCGCACTCCATCAAGATCTATTGTTACTCCTTTCAATCTCCCTATTGGTAGGACCCTATGTTGGTTTGCTAGTTTTAATTGGACATTTGAGTATCCCAATGTTGGCTCTCCCATGCATTGCCAGGTGTTCTTGGGTAGCACATTCACTTCGGATCCTAGGTCCAGTATGATGTCTCCCATATTGAAATTCCCAATGTTAGCATTCAGTCTAAATTCCCTACTTGTTCTTCTTCTTGTGTGTAGATGATTGACAGTTTTCAGTTCTAGCTTTCATTCTGTCTCGCTACAACATTTCTCTAGGATGTTTTGCAATATTTTCACAGATGAAGGATCACTTAACACTTTTATGCATGATTGAAACAAGTCTTTGATAGTACTTAATTGTCCCTTGGGTGGCATTTTGTTGCTATGATCCAATGATGGCAGCATTTCGTATCCTAGGGCTTCATTGACTGGTTGCGAATGGAATTCGACGCTATGTCCAACTTCTGAAATTCTTGTCTGGCTTCCTTAAAAGTCTCCTTTTCTTTGGGCACATCAAACTTATTTCTTGGTTCATTGTTCTTCTTTACCCATTGGTTATGTGCGGGTTCCTATCGGACTGCGTCATTTCCTGTTTTTGTTCCTCCCCGAGTGACTATATTGATGTTTCGTTCGTCCTCCCTTGCTTCGCCTGAAATCCATTGAACATTCTGATTATTCTGGTTCCTCTTTTCCTGGATATTTACTAATAGTGTCAAACATTCCTCTGTCTCGTGATCTGATGCGCGACAATACATACAAGTCGTTGGCGACAGTGGGCATTCTCGTGCATAATGTCCCAGTTGTGACATGTGACTAGTCCTCTGCCATGTCCAAAACCTCCTCTGGCTCGTCCTCCTCCTCGATAGCCTGCTCAGTCCCCTCTCGGCACGTTGTAGTGTGGTGCCTAATTATACTGTGCAACATTATACTGGGGTTGCACTGGGTTGTATTGAGGTTGTGAATTATTGTATGGTTGTTGCGCAGTATTGTGCCGCTGCTGTGCAGTGTTATATGGAGCTGGGGCTTGATTGAACTGTGGTGTTGCTTGCCCAGTCATCATTTCGGAATGCACCTTGTATGCGCCTGATGTTCTTTCCCGCATTAGCTCCATAGTTCTGCAATCTTTGTCATCGTGGCCTACCGACTTACAAAAGGTGCAATAAGAATTCTTTGGAATTGTCTGGTACTTCTGCATCATCGTGCAGTGATAATGGTCTTGACCCAGTTTCTTTCATATTTCGCACCATAATCCTCCCTTTGGTAGCGGGTTTGGCATGTCGGTTTCCATATACTGCACGAATGTTGGACATTCGTTCTTGTGGTGTCCTTATGTCATGCATGTGGTGCACCAAACGACTTCTCGTTTGTCCTTGTTCTTATTTTGGTTCAATTGAAATGTTAAATTCTTCAAATCCTCTTTCAATTCTTCAATAGAAAGGTTCGTCTGTTGGTACTGGTTCTCGTCCAGCTGCAAGGTTGCCTGTAGAGCCCTGCCTACGTCTGAAACTTATGTTGTCGTAAGGGATATTTTAGATGTGGGAGTAGTTAGTTGAAAAACATGTGTTGGTGTTGCATCTCGGTCATAAGGTATTTTAACTTCCCCTTTAGTCACTTGAATCTCTGGTCAATCTCCCATACAAACTCTCTTGGTTTCTATCTTATCTTGATCATCTCGTTCATGTATTGATCCTCTGAGCTCAACTTATGGAACACATTAATCAGTAGCTTCTTAATGTTTTCCAGTGTCCTCGTCGTCCTAGGGGCATTGTTTGTGTCTAGGCTCATGTACCAGTCTAGTGTGCGGTCTCTTAGCGTGATCACTAGCTGCGCGAGTTTGGTATCTTCATCATTGATCTGTTTTGCCTCCCAGATCTTTGCACAAATGAACAAATGCTTCTTAGGATCTTATGTTGCTTCTCCTCGAAATTCTGGTAATCTGATAGTGGGATCATGTCCTACCATTCTAAATACTGAACTGCTACCTCCGTTGCGCGGTGTAGATACTTGACTAGTACTACCTGAACTGGCTCCTCCAGTTGTTTCTCCTACGGTAGATGTACTTCTTGCTATCGGACTTCCTCTGAAATTTGGTTGTCTAAAAGGTGGCATTCTCTTTGATGTATTGGTTGCACGTGGGTTTATGGGTTCCACACTGACATTAATATGGAAAGGATGGTTGCCTTCTCCTCCCGTTCTTGGGCTTCTTGTTTTCCTCTCATAGGTTGTGTGCATGATTTCCTCAATCTGCTTCATAGCCCGGAGATCCTCTACCTCTTCCTCATCGCTTTCCAAGCCCTCCCTCGTGGCTACGATTCTCTTCTTGGTATTTACCTTATATTGGTAGGGTACTCCACTATGTGTCATTCCTGATGATGCCAAGATCCACTTAAGTTGGTCATCATCCATCAAGATCGGGTCCAAGAGTTCCTCCTCCTTCTTTCCTTTATCCTCACCTTCATCCATTTATCCTCTCTCTATCAGTGCTTCCGCCCGTCCCCCATGCATGCAGGGAATTCTAGCTGTTTGATTCCATTGTCATTAAACCTTTGTTATATAGCAATATTTTAATAGAAGTATACAGTGATCGAATATACCTTCCTCGGGGTCCACGTAGAAATTCTCGCTCTGTTGCGTTGTATGACTTCGCTGTGTCGACTGCAAACTCTGTGATGAAGCCTGCCACAATACTATCAAGCCAAAAGTCAGTTGCATGGGTGAATTTGTTGTTCACATGTTGTAATTGCTCAACTTGTACTAGGGTCCAATCTAGCTATCGGATCTGGTTCGTCGCGTGGTTATCTTTCAACCTTAGTATCCACTCCTACAATAGGTGGGGAAAATCACAGAAAAAGACTTCATGTAAATCTGTAAACACGTATCTATCTAGGTATTTGCGAGGTGTGATGCTAGGGTTTTGATTGTCTTTCTGGGAAAACTCTAGCTCTTTGGTTCTCAACCAGCCTTCGATTTATGCTTTCGTGGGGTTCCACAGTCTCAACATTCCCTTCTAATGGCTCAGTGGTATTCTGGTTTCACTCATTCTTTCTTCATGCATTCTATCTCATCTACTCATTCCTCTCTTGTTCCTCTTAACACGACAACAGAACCATTTGTTGGTTTAATGAATTGTCCTCTCCTACTATTTGTTTTTTTGACTCGAGGTTCATATCTTTCAGGTTACCAACAAAGCCTAAAACTATCGGCCCTTATGTTAAACCAAAAGGAAACACAGTACACTGAATGCATTGTACAATCTCACCCGAGATAGCTTTAAATGGGTGGTTGTAAGACTCGAGTGTTTAAAACTTAGGATTGAGTATGAGATAGGGATTGTTAACCAAATCCATGCACTATGAACTATAACTGTAATACACCTATTCCTCACGGGTATATGCTTCCATTACACAGTTACTTCCTAAGCAGCGTATTCGTGTTTCATGACAAAGTATTCATTCATTGATTAAGCATAACAATAAATGGCGGAAAGAAAGTAAAGAGATGCATACATTCATCATATCACACAGTCATTTACCATGGTTCACCCCCTCCTGGGCTACGTCCACAAATATTTGGCTCTTGGCTCTTTTATTATGGTAGTTTTGAAAGTCCAGCGCCACGCACTTACAATTCCCCTCTTATGGGTGAGATTTATATGGGGTGAACTAGATCGCACCAGGCTCCTTAGCCTGTGATCTAATCCCCATAATCTACCCTTTTTCTTCCCCTTGAGCTCAACATCTTACAAAGATAGTTCGTACAGTCAATATTGGATACTAACATCCTGAGCTAATACACAAACTTTCAACATGGAATAGTCGAACCTCTACAATGCTTCGACCTCTACCATAGTCCAACCCCTACATGATACCTACGTATCTATATTTATACATTTCGGGCTCTTCAGTCGTTTACAAAGTATCACTAAAACCCTAACCCTACCGACATTAGGTCTTCCTCCCACACGTACGTGTTGTTCTTCCTCCAGCTATCGCTTTCCTTATGCACGCTTTCTTATATGCGCATGTGTTATGTTTCTTGCCAACTGTCGTTCCGCCCTTTGCACATTTTCTTTCCACGATCATCCTTCTTTCTGCTTCGGCCTGGTGCCAACACAGTCCTTCTAAGGCATTAGTACCTCTTGATGTTGTTTCAAGAGAAAGAATATGTGGGTTGGCTTCTAGTTATTAAGGATTGATCTAAATGTTCTAGTATGGGTTGGTTGCCTTGCTACTGTGTTGGTATGAGAAATATTCATCTATCCCAAGGATCTGATACCGAATCAAGAAGCTCCTCAGTCTTTTGGGTAAGGTGCTTTCCTAATCGGGTTGTCTTTTATGTAGTAATGAAACAATAACAATAGTTATAAAGCAATCCCATAATTATTCATTTTTGTTTGATTAGAACAATACTTTTAATTCAACAATAGATCCTACAACTAAAAATAGAGATAAGACTAAAGAATATAAAATAGAATGTCTTAGACATATTCTAACCTTTCCTAAAGTGAAAATATAAGATATATACACCCTACTATCTAATTGATAGAGTAGCCTGCTTATTGCTTTCCATAAAGTGTGGTTTATCCGGATGTGTGTGTCCTTGGTGGTTGATCAATAAAGAAGTCATTATAAGGCCCGTTGTAAATGGGTTTCATGTAAGGATAGCAGGGGAGGGTTCAATCTAAGATTGAAATTTATTCAACTTTCAAACTATTCTTCTAGTAGCTAAAGATGAATAGATCCTATGCATACTTTCAATCTCCTAAGCTACTTTATATCTAATAAAGAATCTTATAGAGGGGTTAGAATCTAAAATAACTATGAGATATAGTCGTTATTATTCCTAAACTGGGAATATCCTTTATAAATCTAAAGCCCCAAGAAATTAATTGCATTGCTCCTACAACTACACTTTATTTAATAAATAACTACACCCTATAACAAATACACCAAAGCCCATACTCTCACTATCACTCTCAAAAGCTAGGAATCCAACAGCTTACCTAGTTTCAGTTTAAGCAGCTAAGGTGGTAAAAGCACCAGTCGATCTAGTTGCCCGAGTAGTTTTTCCACTTCCTACTGATCCAGTAGCTTACCCACTACCATCTTGCTCAGATTGAGACCTAGAAGTAACCGGAACAGAGCCCATTCGAGAGCTAGCGGCTTACCTAGTTTCATTTGGCCAAGTTAAAACAACAACATATAATATAGTAAAGGCATCGACCAGGGCAGAGGTACTATAGGCATGGATAATAGGAGAGCCAACGCCTATAAAGGCATGTAGGGAAATTAGAAAGGCAGGGGCAGAGGAGGGAAAGATAGGAGCGTGAGCAAAGCAACCAAAAGTAGATCGGGATAAGGACCTAGCATAACTAGTAGCAGTTCGAACAGATCCAATTGCAGATCATCCAATTGATCCAGAACTAACTAACCTCGCTTACCCATCTCGATCAACACTTTCCAATTTAATGAAACTACTAGCTCAACCTATGTCGTAGTAAATAGCAGCGGAGGCAGCACCCCTAGCAATTGATGGCAAAGGCAACAAAAGAAGAAGTGAAGCAAGCACCAGATCCACCTGCATATGTACCAGTTTGAGTTTACCCAATACCTGTTGATCCGGTTTACCGAGTCTCACTAGAAAATGATTCAATGTCATGACTTCACCCATCAGTTTAAGTGCCTGTAGTAAGCTTCATGTTTTAAGGATGTAATATAGTTAGTAAGTAGTTCCAATCAAAGAATCTGTTCCAAGTACAGTCGAAGAACCACCACCTATTGAGGGAAAGGCAAGAGTAGCCTCTATGCCTAAAACATCTGAAGCAAAGTCAAAAGCCAGATTTCCAGTGGACTAAGTAGATATGTTATATGTAATACATATAAGATATATATTATATGTATTGTCAAGGAGTTAACACACAAAAGGATCGCTAGAGTTATTCTCATAAGTCCATATATATCTTAAAGCATAAACTATTGCATAAGACATAATGTTAACTAAGTAGATGTATTGTCAAGAGGTGAACACGGAGAAGGAGTTAACACACAGAAGGACCGCTAGAGTTATTCTCATAAGTCCATATATATCTTAAAGCATAAACTATTGCATAAGACATAATGTTAACTACGTAGATGTATTGTGAAGAGGTGAACATGGAGAAGGAACACTAGAGTTATCCTCATAAGCCCAATAATTTGTAATTTTAGAGTTTACAAGATTAATGCACATTGAGCTAGTGTGTTGTTGCATATCGATTTTTTTTAACTAGTGAATTATTTTATTATTGAGTAAGTGGTATGTTCTTTATCAAAATTGTTTTGTAGAAAAGTAAAAGCACCACCCTACTTAGTATTATATTGTATCTTGAATGTCATAAATTAATGGAAATTTATTTAGACATAAATATATAATGAGATAAATAAGTCATGCTCCCTATATTAAAAGTATAATTAAAATTTGAATCGATTAGTATAGTGAACTTTACCACATTTCCAAGTATGAATAGTGGTAGCAATTTAATATAAAGGTTGCATGCTTTATTAAATATATTATTGTTGAGTAATATACTTTTGTGTAATTCTAATTAATACAACTTCCATAAATTTGTGCACGACAATTTATAGATTTTTCAATAAACTAGTAGAGTATTAATAATGAGAATACTTACGGCTGATGGAATTCAATATAATTAATACAGGGTGTATAATGTTGTAATAATATTTAATTTGTGTATCTATCGAATGAAGTGATGTTTCACAAATTACATTGTGCACTTATAAAATAGATTGTATTAAATTGTGTATTTTATGTAATTATGTAATATGAGAGGTTAATACCCAAAGGTGTGTTACACTTGATTTAAAAGTTATGGATATGGTAACC
>SNQJ01S0054934.1:15850-26364 GCA_010110895.2 Picea sitchensis | reverse complement strand
CGCTAAATTTAAAATCTACTAGACTTTTATGTTTGTAGGGTTCACAAACTAGTTCAGGACTAGGGCCTTGGATTAGGTTGGAGCGGAAACTCTTCAAGGCCATTTAAAATCAAACATTGGATTCTGAGATAGGGAGTGTATAAGTCTAGTTTTGTGGAATTTATCTGGGACCCCCCTCTAACATAGGGGATAAACACGAGGTCACGTGCGGAAAGGTAGCGGAGATAACCCCAAACCAATCGTAGTGGAGAACACATATAGAGGGCTTGTTTTGGGATTTTGTCGTTTTCATTTTCCATGTGGCCTCATGGGTCTCGAATCTATTCAAGGTCCTCAGTTGTCTTCTAGAACATTTTCTCTCGATACCCTTGATAGGTTTTGGGCTCGATACCCTACTCATTGTGGTCTACCCGACTTTCGACTGTACCCTCCTGGTGACTGTTCGCGTGCTGGCAACCTAGTTGCCAATCTTTGTTAGGGACATACACAAGTGACTGCAGGGGTATACTGCAGTACCTAGAACAGACATCAGGCCATGATTTTTAGAGTATACCTGGAGGGTGCTTCCGTGTTCGAGTTGCACCTGCACCAGTAAGTTGCTCTAGTGTTGTTTGTTATAACTGTTCTTCCAATTAATTTAGTGTTTGCTTGTCTTATCTTCTAGGGACTTTTTCTTAGTGTGTGTTTATTTTGAGCATTTAGAATACCTTAGAGTGTCTTGGATCTTCTCACTCAGTGGAGGATCTCAAGCTCCACCGGTCACGAATGCTTCTTGTCCTATCACCGGTTACACTGGAGCCACCCCTGCCACCATTAAGGCGAAAGCTAGACCAACAAGGGTATTTTGAAGCGACCGAGTTACAAACCATTGTGCCCGAACAACCCCTGGAGGAATCGACCATTTTGAACCTTGAAGAAACTGCTCTAGGCTCGGTTGAAACCTCAACCATTGATCTCTTGACACCTTTCATTGTACCAATTCAATTTCATGAGCACCAGACAGTGTCACACACAACAATGGAAACAAATGTTGTTACTTCTTCTGGGAATTCTTCAGTTCCCACGATGGTTGTCACCATAGGAGAGTCATCTCCTAACCTACCATCATAAATTCGAGTGACCATGGTCTCGACCACAACTACTTTTCACAGTGATCTGAACCCGTCTTTGGCAATGGCCACAACCCGTTTAACACCTAGTGCGATAGGCCCTCTGTTCTCATACGGTATGCCTAGTTCAGGTACAAGTCCTGTACTGTCCTACTCCACTTGACAGACTTTGGGTCTGGGGGAAAGGAGCTCTAGTGCTCCTCTACAAGGTCACATGGGGGGCACTCCTGTCCCTTTTAATTCTTTTCCTTATGCAGGAGGTCACATCCCTCCTTCATCCCCTTCACTTGGTGGTTCACATCAAAAATCCATCGGGCAACCTACACACAATAGTTTATTTGGAGTGGGGAGTCAAGGACCACCTTCACATAGTATGCCGGTAGGTTCAACACCGTTTTCTTGGAACGGAACGTTTGGTAGAAACACCTTCTCGTCAACCGCTTTCTCAACTGGGGGCAACCCCATTTTTGGACAATCTACTCCTAGGAAGGGTACTATTCCTGCACAGGGGGAAAACTTAGCAGGACCTTGGAATTCAGGGTAAGGATCTATTCCCTCCTCCGAAATGTTGATCTGGGGTAATTCTTTCCACAATCAATGGAACCCTGAACAAACTACTATGCCTATCCCTACGGGATCAGCATGGGGTAATCCTTCCCAAAGTCCTTCGAACACAATGCATGCCCAACAATATATGTCCTATTTGGGAAATCAGCCCATGATGTCTCCACGGATGAAAAATCCTTACGCTGGTCAGGGCCATGGTTTCTACCAAAATCCGGGCCAGCAGCCAAACTTTTCCTGGCAACCTGGTGCCAATCAAACTCCAAGACCCTTTTTTCCAGGTTATTAGCAGCAATCCAAACTACCTTTCTTGACGACTTTACACTTGCCAGATTTGATGAGGTTGTTGAATGACCCCATTTGTCATGATCCGTGTTGGCCTCCTATGCTGACGAAGTTGCCTTTGGACATTCCAAAGTTCAAATCCAAGCCTAATGAAGTTCTAGGAGATCATGTGACTACCTTCCATCTTTGGTGCTCATCTAACTCATTGAAATATGACTCTGTATAGTTGTGATTGTTTCAACGTACTCTCATTGGGAGTGTCGAAAAATGGTACATTGAGCTCGATCGCTCAAGATACTCTTCTTTTGGCGAATTGGCGATGGCTTTCCTTAACCATTTCTAGTTACTTGTGAGATACGATGCTAGCATAGAGCTGCTCGCTAATTTCAAATAGACAACATCGGACCATATCTCTGATCACATCCGAGAATGGAGACGCTGAAAGAGTTTAATCAAAGTACCAGTCCCACCAGCATTCCTTCTTGAGGGGTTCCTTAAGTCTTTGGTCCTGCAGTTATCAAAAGACATCGTGACATCCATATTTTTCTCTGAAGAAGACGCCATCATGAGGGATCAACAGTTTGAGCTCATCTATTCTCAGTCTAGTTTGTTATACAACATCTTGCCAGATGTGCCACATTCAATGTTGGATAAAATAGACAGAGAGTTGGACCACATGCCAATGGTATTATCGGTTAAGGACCAACTAAGCCCACTGAGAAATTGACAAAGCAGTTGCAGCAGTTATCCATACAACACATAGTGGACAGCCAAACTACTGCTTTGTCTGCTCCCCCTACCCAAACATCAGAAGTACACACAGTTCAGTCGACTAACCCAAAGGCCACCCAACAGCCTGAAGGGAAGAAAAAAAAACAAAAGAAGGGTAAGGGGGATAAAAAACACAACAATAATGCTAGCAGAGACAACACTGAAAAATGGAAGGCGAGGTATCCATGCAACTTATGCACGGAAGACAACCCGACCCATCTATGTCCTTGGCTTGCAGAGGCCCAAACATTTGTCACACAGTAACAACAGGCGGTGTTGACGAACCCATTTCAGCATGGGCAAAATCTAACTCAAGCCTCTGCAAGTATGGAAGGGGGAAGCTAAGAAAACTGCTCACCTTTGAACAACCCCTCATCTATGAACATATATACGGTTAGGGGTGATGATTTCATATCGACTAGAGCACATGATTATAGTAAATGAAGAGCTTCTGAGAAGGGTAAAGAAGTTGACCTCCCATCTCTTCCTCTACAGATTGAGAAGACGTTGGGAGAAATAATGACATGCATTCCAAAAGGTGAATTTAAAAAGGCTTCTCATAACCCAAATGCAAGGGCTACCCAGAACTACTCTGTGGTGGAAGATTTATCACAAACCCCTTGTGGTCCTCCAAAGTTTCCCTTCTCAGTGAAAAGCCTTGTTAACCTCTTTGGGCTCTATTGAGACTTGTAATTAGGGTACCATCATGTTAGATACAACCAACTTAAAACCTCGTCTGAATTACCACGTAGCGTTTCAGATAGTAGTGGCTTACCCCACGGAATTTTTTACATGGAATATCTTCCACACAGTGGTCGATGAGGGTGCCTCGACATGCGTTATGTCATTGGCAAGTTGGAAGGCCATTGGCCAAACCATTTTGTCTCCATCACCTACTCTCCTCACTGCTTTCGACGGTCGTTCATTCCAGCCACATCGCATCGTTCCTTCCTTCCCCATGCAGTTAGGAGGGAAGACCGTGTGTGTCGAAGTAGAAGTAGTCGATGCTCCCCTCATCTCTAACCTCTTGTTAGGATGGAGTTGGACTTATGCTATGCAAGTTGTGGTTGCTACAGTTTTTCGGGTCTTGTTGTTTCCACACAAGGGTCGGATAGTGACCATCGATCAATTGTCTTTCTCCAGACCTGACCCAGCTTTGGGGGCATCCATGGTCCCGATGACAGATAATCCTCAACTAGGTGTCGTCAACGTAGGAGTTGGTTTGTGCCCATCCTTGATGGGTACCTTCGATTACCCACCTCTGCAAGGCGATATCAAATTTATATCTAATCACCATAAGGTTGATATTTTTCAAGTTTCGTCATTCCGCACGACTTACTTCGAGGATCCATGGATTCTTCCTTCCCCATCAGCCATGATGGATGAGAAAAGGCACCCCAGCATGTCCATTCCCTTGTCTTCCACTGAAGTAGCGTACTCTTTAGTCCAGCAAGCTTCACCTAACATTGATATGACTCCTACACAAGAGTTAGATCCACTTATACAGCCTATTTGGGCTTAGGGTTCTCTAGCTAATGTCGATTTGTTAGACTTAGGCTTGCCTTCTGATGAAGTAGTAATCGAAGCAATGACTACTCCGAACAAACCTTGGGAATATCTTCATCACAGATCATATTTTCTCCCAGAGTTAAGCCGAATCAAAGTAGGAGAATTCACCATGACCATGACAAGAGATCAGTCGTGTCCTATTAATCTCTTAGCTACACATGAAATTTATGTTGAGGGAAATATGGCGACTATCACTAAAACTATACCAATCAACATCTCCTGAAACCCTGGCGTCATGGAGAACGTCTTCGTTAGAGTGGATTTCTCGCCCGAAGAGATTCAAATATACACAGATCTTTTCAACGAATTCCGTGAATTTTTTTCCTAGTCTTATGAGGAAATGCCAGGTATTGATCCAAAAGTAGTTGAACATGAAATCACAATGTATCCTGATGCCAAGACTGTTCGACAGAAACTTCATCCAGTTAATCCTAAGAAAGCAGCAGCCATCAAGATTGAGGTTGAGAAATTGCTAAAGGCAGGTTTTATCTATCCTATCCATTTGACTCAATGGGTGTCAAATCCTATGTCGGTCAATAAAAAACAAGGCACGATTCATGTATGTATTGATTTCCATGATTTGAACAAGACATGTCCCAAAGATAATTTTCCAACATCGTTCATTGACTAGATCATTGATGAATGTGTTGGTTGCGAAGCCTTTTCTTTCATGGATGGTTTTTCGGGATATAATCAAATCCAAATAAAACTCGAAGACCCACACAAAACGAAATTCATTTGTCCGTGGGGTACATTTGCATATTGTAAGATGCCTTTTGGTCTTAAAAATGCTGGAGCCACCTTCCAGCGGGCCATGTCTTTTGCGTTTCATGATCTTAATCATATAGTTGAGGCATGTCTATATGATTTAGCATCACAATCTCGCAAGAGAACGGATCATCCTACACACCTTAGACTAATCTTCAAACGTTGTCGCTACTTTAGGATTCACTTGAATCCAAACAAGTGCAACTTTTGCGTAACGTCGGGACGTTTGTTAGGTTTCATCGTATCAACAACAGGGATCATGGTCGATCCTCTCAAGGTGGATGAAATAATCCAGTTTCCCTCCCAACGCATAATCCTACAACTTCAGAGTCTACAAGTCAAGGCGAACTTCTTACGACACTTCATTGCCAACTATGCTGAAATCACCAAGGGCTTTATGCATTTACTGAAGAAAGGAATTCCCTTTTTCTGGGACGAAGCCTCTCAACGCTCTTTCAACGCATTAAAACACGCCCTCACAACTGCGCCTCTGCTATGGCCACCTAAATATAACAAATATTTCTTATTATATCTGGCTGCCGTAGAGTCAACCATTGGCATGGTTTTAGTTTAGGAAGATGATTCGTTCTCAGAATACGTGATCTATTACCTCATCCGAGGCCTCGTAGGACCAAAACTAAATTATTCTCATATCGAAAAACTTGCATTGGTAGCAGTTCATGTTGTTCAACGGTTCCATCATTATGTTATGTTTCACAATACCACCTTCATTGTTGTCGTGAATCCATTCCAGTACATGTCGACACGATGGGTTATAGGCAAAAAAATTAGTAGATGGATAGTCATCCTCCAGGAATTTGACTTAGACTTTGTTTCATCAAACTCCAAAAATTCATTGGTCTTCACAGAGCTTATTTCAGAACTTCCAGTTGAGTCAAGTGACGTTGTGCCTGAAGAATCACCTATCCAGGGAGATATTTTTTTTATCACATCTTCAGATCCCTGGTACGGAGATATACTTATCTATCTCTAGACTTTGAAGTGCCCCACTTCTACTTCTCGTGATGAGCGTCGGCGTATACGCCATCAGGCTAAGAATTATCTCATACTCAATGATACATTGTATCAAAGAGGTGTAGACTGCATCTTATGTCGATGTCTCACACGTGAGGAGGCAATCATCATGCTCAATGATTTCCATACCGAAGCTTGTTGAGGT
Source organism: Picea sitchensis (assembly GCA_010110895.2). Taxonomy (NCBI): domain Eukaryota; kingdom Viridiplantae; phylum Streptophyta; class Pinopsida; order Pinales; family Pinaceae; genus Picea; species Picea sitchensis. The sequence continues at coordinate 20,118 of SNQJ01S0054934.1, read as the reverse complement.
CATTTGTTTGGGTTGGAAACAACCCAAAAGATTCTACGAGCAGGTTACTTCTGGCTGACGCTTATCAAAGATTATATAGAATCAGTCAAGAAGTTCCATCCATGCCAAGTATTTTCTCAAAAGATGAGGGCACATCCCGCTCCTGTGTTTCTTGTCATCACAGTTGGTCCCTTCACCAAGTGAGGGATTGATTACACTACTTGCAACCCCCCATCTTCAAGGGGGCACCTCTATATCATCGTAGTTGTAGACTACTTCACTAAGTGGGTCGAAGTTATGCCAATGTTTAAAGATGATGGAGAGACTGCATCTCTCTTTTTATTCAACCAAATCATAGCAAGGGTCGGAGAGATTGTTACTAACCATGGTAGTCACTTTCAGAACCAAATGATGACCGAATTAACATCAAATCTTGGGTTACAACAAGATCATTCATCACCCTACTACCCCCAAGCCAATGGGTAGGTGGAAGTTGTAAACAAAACTCTCAAGACTATCCTACAATGAACTATCAACTTAGCCAAGTCAGATTGGAATTTTATGTTATACTCGGCATTATGGGCTTACCGAACATCTGTTAAGACTGCAACCAGTTTCTCACCTTTTCAACTCATTTATGGGTTGGAGACAGTCTTGCCCATCGAATGTCATATCCCATCTCTAAAATTGGTAGTACAATTATTTCCAGACACTTCTCCACTTGAAGAATGGTTAGTACACCTTGAGCAGCTCAATGAGCAGCATCGTGATGTGGCCCTAGCCAATGAGGCTCACAAACATAAGGTCAAGTGTCAGTATGATAGGTATGTTCATCCTCGGATTTTCTCTGAAGGTGACCTTGTCCTGGTCTATGACCAAGATAAGGACCCCCTGGGGGCAGGCAAATTCAAACCCATGTGGTTTAGACCCTTCATCATAAAAGAGGTATTAAAAAAGGGTGCTTATCGTCTAGTTGATTTTGAAGGAAATGTTTTAGCAAAACCTAGAAATGGGCTCTACCTAAAGAAGTATTACTCATAGGAAGGTCAATGTGGGTAACTTTTTGTAACATATGTATAGTCTTTTTACTATTACTTTTTAGTTTCTTTTAAGTATTATGGATTTGTCATTGATGTTATCTTTCATCAATATGGCAGATTTCAAGTGATTCTGAGGTGTTCATTGGGTATGCGGACGGTGCCAGTCAGCACACTCGAAGACTTGCCTCCACAGCTTGGGTAATCTTTACACCTCAGGGCCAGTTGTTATCTTTCGGAGGTATATGCTTAGGTGACACCACAAATAATGTTGTCGAGTATAGTGCAGTTATTGAGTTTCTTCATGACGCCTTGTCATAGGGTATCTCTCATCTCTGGGTCTATCTCGATGATCAACTGGTTGTGTCACAGCTAAACAGAGTATACCGGGTTCATGATCCAACTTTACACCAATGATTCCTTAGGGTACGTCTCTTAGAATGAACTTTTATTATATTACATATTTTCATGTTCCTAGGAGATTAAACCAAATTACAGATACTCTAGCTAGTCAAATTTTAGATTGGCATCTTGCATACATATGAAAGAACATTGACATAAGCATGTAAGTAAATTTTTGCACACGTGATCCATAAGACACAAAAGATAAAAAAAAACAATATATAACATCATAAAACAATCAGAGTACATAGATGGACGCAAGCGCCTAAAAAATGGGACTAATAACGAGTCACAGGGCTTATGCCCTCAAAAATAAATACAAGTGCTCATGGAACGTAAAATTCTAAATAGGTTCAGGGCCTATGGGCCCTGTTATAATAGTCCACAGCATGGGATAAAAACCTAAACAATTGGACCCAAGTCCGATGTGCCCCCACTACATGAGGCTACATGGATGGCAGCAGGTCCTCTATCTCTGCCATCAGGACTATGCGAGTGAGTGCAGTGAAGTTCCACTCAACTCGTCTAAGGACCCTCTCAACCTCCCTGACTGAGAGGTTCTCTACTACTGCTACTCCCCCGGCAGTGGCAACTACGACTTCTAGCTGTGGACGATGCATGTTCCATGCATAATCGACAGGTCGCATCGGTCCCACATCTGCATGCAACAAACATATACCTGTCAAATACTCTGGCATACAAAAAATGATATCTATAACAAAAATGATATAAAAATTACATATGCAAACAAAAAAAACTACAAAGGTGGAGACTTACCCATCTCCCCTCACTCCTCACCAGGAGGCACGGGTATCTCAGGATCTCTAGAAAAATCTATCCCTACATATGGGTAATCCTCAATCACAGGGATCTGTCGTGACAGCCATGCAAAGAAGTCATCATCGAAGGACTCGTTGGTCCTTCCACCACCTTGTCATGGCAGCAACACTGCCCATCTACACACTGCAGGAAACGAGGCCTGATGTCCTCATACTACTTCCCAAGGACTAATGCTCGGAACTCTCTCAAAGAAGAATGAACACAAAATCATCCCGAACCTGAAGTTCCTTTGTGTCCGCTATCAGCAATATATCAATTGCCTCTTCATGCACTCGAGTAGTGTGGTACTCCAGTCAAAAATCTGTGTATTCAAGCACTGGATAGCACAGTTCATTTGTGTGCGAGACACCTAATGCAAGGCTGCTAAACCGGTAATCTGCCCAATCAGTAATAATATCGCCTATAGTGATAGGTTAGTGATCTTACTGATGGGTACCTGGGAGACTGCATGGTCAGTCCTAGCCTCACAGTTCTCGGCTATCAGTTCCGATATCTTATTCATCCCACAGGAAATGTCCTGAAATTGACTGGTTCCCCTCTCCTTGAAAGGCTAGTCAAAAAATAGATATCCTTAGTGGTGGGCACCAGTGATTGCCCCTCTAGCATGAAGGCCTCTGCATCAAGGTGCCAGTAGTCAATCAAGGCATTCAGTAGCATTGGTTTTACTCACATAAATGGACACAAGAAGAACTTCAGTAAACCACATTGCATCAACATGGCCACGACATTCGGATCTCCCGCAACCAACTCACTGATTGCTTCATGCTCCCTTTCCCTCCACTGGACATACATCCTGCCAACACAACAAAGTTCAGCAGGGTCAATACTTTCCCTTTAGTTCTTTTTTTTCTACAAAAGGGGGGTCCACGTGAGCTGTAGAGGTGATAGTCACATGTACACGCGGGCATCCTTTTCTCTGCCTGAGTGTACATGCGACCTTTCCAGAGACAGCCCGCGTGTACCTAGGGCCGACCTTTTAGAGGTCGATGCCCACCCAAAAAATGAAAGCAAATGAAAAATTGAAGAATTGAATAGCTAGATAAGGGAGTTTGTACTTACTTGATCCAAGCGGAAGTTCGTTTCGTCCACTATAGCTCCCAGAATTGTCATTTTTAGCAAAGGGGGTCTTTTGGCTCCAGATTCAATTTCCAAATCAGCAATGGTGATAATGAGCTGCCAGCTTCTATTTATAGACTTTTTGGCCTCTTTTTGTCACTTTTTTTCCCTCCCTTATCAGTTTCTTTATACCAAAAACCATTTAGAGTGATTCAGGATTTATATGGGAGGGATTTGATCGGGTATTGGAACATTTTTTTTGAGTTTTGAGAAAATTTTGACGGTCCATGAAATTTTTTCCAAGAATCAACTTGAGCATATAGGTTAGGTTACTACCTTGAATTTTGCGTCTCATTTTCTTTTTCCTCTGCTATAGGATTGATCCCATCAGGTTGTGACACAAAACCATCATATATGTTTTAGAAGTGTCGCAACTTGGCGGTAGAGATTACCCGAACATGGATGCCCTAGGTAGGTCTTGGTTGCATTATGGTGTCCATACCGTCTCTAAAACACTGTAGGCTCGGGAGTCCTTATAGTCTTTCCTGAATATGATTTTGAGCCTCATTTGCATGATTCTTCTTTGCTCTTTGTCTCACCTTCAAGACTCCCAAAAAATAACGGGTCTCCTTTTAAGCCCTTTTCAGACCCTCTAAACATTAAAATATTGTTGAGCGATCTTGTGGCCTTTCACACTCGTTAAACTGAAATTTGAAGTCACGTCTGTCCGACAGTAGCTTGCCCATTTTTCGATCCAGATGGTCAAATGTACGAACAAAGGTATAATCTATAGAACTTCTCTTCTTTGGAAGAGTACTCTCAGGTATAATTTTATCCCTTTCTCGAGCCTGAGGGACTAAACTTACGAAAATGAAACCCCCACGGAGTCCATAGTTAAGCTCTTTTCAGACTCCCTAAAATTGAAAAGATCATCGAGTGACCTTATTCTTTCAC
>SNQJ01S0054934.1:2050-15800 GCA_010110895.2 Picea sitchensis | reverse complement strand
CTCTAAATATGAAAAACCACCGAGCTTACCTTCTTTGGGCTCGTTAAACTTACATCAAAGAACATTACCATTGTGTGTTTTATCAACCACATTTTCATACCTTATCCACCAACCTTGTGATAGTTTGCTTCTGCATCTTAACACCTTTGGCCGCTGGAAAATTTTTCTCGAGTATCATTTTACTAGAAAATCAGTCTTGTCCTTGTGTCTTGAACTTGTATGTTTTCAACACTCGTTCCTCCATTGTAACGTAATATTCCTTTATTATTTTTCCACCATTATCGAAAAGAACAAAAAAATCAAATATACCCTAAAAAGAGGAAGGGAAAAGTATTTTCTTTATTGGCAGCGTAATGAGTCGCCCTTGGATAAATCACATATGTCTGTTTGTTCATCAGACTATGGGATGTAGTACTACCTTAGGAAGATTTTCTCGCTATATAGAGTTGTGTCCTCCACCGTTTGGTAATTCTTCCAAACATATGGAGAGTTTGCATTGCCTCCTACTTCGTAGACTTATGATTAACATTCATGATGCTTGAATCTCATCACTTGTGGTTCTATTGTACAAGGGATGTTTTTCACTAAGCCTGAGTCAACCCCTCTACAATATATCTCTTGTCCACATACCCGGCCATCCTAAACGTCCAATCAAGTCCTTGTTCGAAATCACTGAATCCTTCAGTCCGATCATCAAGATTATCAAGCCCATGATCGATGAGCCATCAAACACCTCTGGGTAGTGCATTCATACACTCATATTACACTCCTACCCAAGTTTTGGAAGATTTTGAAGTTGTTTCTTGAGATTTGAATATCTCATCTCCAACCATCAGGTCGAATCAGCTTTTGGAAGATGGATACTCTATATGTATATATTTCTGATTTCGAGATGTAGCTCCGCTATGTATTGTTCGTGGCTACTCTTTATAGTTATTTGACATGGATATACAGTGTATTTGATTGGTATCCATGATTCTATTTTTATCCCAAGCATGGATATGCCCACCTCGGTGAGACATTTGTTATTTGGCAGACAACATCTCCTGGTTTCTGATCCTTGGTCTCAATCACTCGGCACATAAGTAAAGATAGGTAATGTATTTCGGCCATCAGATTCTCTTCTGACCTCACACATTAGGGGGCATATGTTATAACCCTAAATTGTACCACACATGCTTACCTAGCATCAGGCCAACTTGTATCCTTTCTTTGCCAAAAACATTGTTGAACAACTCTTTGAAAATCCTCTTGTGTAAAGGCACACATGCCCTAACCCATTACTGCACGCGTGTACATGCTGGCTGATCCAAAACAGCCCGTGTGGACCGACAAAAGTATGAAAAAAGGGAAGTTTCCGATGGAACAAAAAGCTATGGGTGATTTAACTGAATCTCCCAACCATGCATGGTCAAGGGTTCATCCAAATACCTAGCTCCTTCTAGCCTATAAAAGAAGGGGTAGGGGTACCATTTGGAAGGAGGAAGAATATAGCAAAGAAACTGTGCCCATTTACGTATTCCATTGTCCCAACCCTTTAGCCTTTCCTAATGCCAAAGGAGATTTAAAGAAAAGTAGTTGAAGGACAAAAGAAGAGGAGCCTAGGATTAGGTTCAAGGAGTAGTGGCCGATCTCAGCTTTTGTATGTTGACTCATTTTAAGTAATAAAGAGAATGCTTTTCCCGTCCCAATTAATGAGATTTTTATGGTTTGATTAGTTTATGTTTGATTTCTAACCCATGAGTATATAAGTAGTATGCATGCATAGTTGTTTCTCGTCTTGAATGTAGGTCAACTTTGTAAGGAATATTGCGAACAAGTAATCAAGCACAATGGAAGATCGACATCAAGCATCGGTAACAAGGTAGGTTGATCTTTCCATGCATTTACTAAGAAAAGGGGATTTAAATCTAGGGATGAAGGTAGAAATTAATTTATATTCGGTCATATCTACATCCAAAGTTTGAACTCTATTTGCTAGTCCATAGGGTGTTTTTTCCCAACAACAGATAGACATACCTTTAAATGTCATTTCCTTATGTCTTTTTTGTTCCTGTTTCGCTCCGGTGATCTTATGATACTGGTCCTGCAATGAAACACAAACCAACCAAAGTGAAAGTAGAGATATTATATTCAATGACAACCTATGCATATGATCAAGGAATTATGCAATAAAATAAAGATAATTCTATGGGAAAGCATCATGCCATTGTATTATATTAAATAATAGGAAGAGAGATTACAACCGAATGCCTTGATGTCATAAGGTTTCTTCCAACAGTTCCTTTCTTCCCACACACTTCTTTCTCCAAGGATTCTGAGACCATGGATCTAATATCTACTCACAATCTATTTTGACAAAGAAAATCTCAAAGCCAATCTAACCAAGCTAACTATCTCAAGCCAAATTTCTAATATCAAAATCTGAAGAACTTTCCAACCCAATCAAGCTAAATTTCTTCATGAGAGTTCCTCTCCTTTTATAAGATGAAGAGGATAACCTGAGGAGGTTAGGATGATCCCACTAAATCATGAAAGAGAGTAAGATCCAAACCATTCGGAAGCCAGCTCACCATAGAATCTTCTCCTTCTAGAAGCATCGAGAAGATGCTCGTTTTTTCCACGTATGAAGACCGCCGCACCCTAGCTATAGTGCAGCCCACAGAAATTACGCACCCTATCTATAAAGAAACCTTCAAAAATTAGGCATTTATGCACCCTTTGTATATAGCAACCTGCGAAAATCCTCCCAAATAGGGTTTTTACAAAGGAAAATACAACTTCTCTCAGGGAAAGTTCTTCTCCCTTCTTTCTTCAGGAATCCAGGCTATTGACCCCTCTAAAGGAAACATATAGGTTTACATAATTAACAATCATAGAGATGATGAAAATAATTTGTAACAAGGAGCCTCCCAAAGTATGAAGTTAGAAGTGAGTGATAGTTGAAATACCTTGTCGAGTTTGTGTAGGGAACAGGGAACAATGGTCAAAAACCTACCAACAAACAAGGAAATACAGTACAATAATATATCATCACTGAGGTAGGCATTACCATACTCAGAATATAAATGAATCAAAGCATAAATGATGACATGCGAATATCCATGTCAAGTAGGCAGGTCATGGCCACCAAACATACATTGTGGATCCATGCCATTATGACTCAAATCTAAACATAGCCACCAAAAATACACTGTGGATCTATGTGTTAAAGACTCAAATTTGAACATATCCATGAGACATACAATGTGGATCTATGCAACAATAAAAAATGAATATAATCCAATGCAACCTAAATCTATCAGAAAATATCCAGGGTCTTCATCTCCACCACTCTATAGTATGAATCTAACCATGCGAATAAATGTGTTGAAGTTGAACATGGTAGAAACCACTTGATTACTGGTCATTAGTGTATATCGTTAACAAGTACGAGGGAAATCACCATTAATGTCAATGACATCCAAGGTACACTAGTACAATCCAATGAATGTGAATCAATGAGATGAGGTCGAACACTCGGCGGAATCTCTTGATTAGGGGTCAATAATGAAAACCCACTGTCGAAAGCGAGGAAACCTGCCATTGAGGCATGCAAGTTCCAAGGTATCAATTAGTTTTTAAGTATAATTCATGGATAATGAGTTGAATTCGATAGGAAAAGACTCGTCACAAGAGGGCCTTAATGTATCCCACATCAATGACATGAAACAAATAACAATATTTGAAGTAGATCAGAGTAACAAGTGATTCAGGACTGACTCAGGGATGGCCGATGCAATAGAAGGATTAAGGACTAAATAAATGGCTAACACAATAGAAGGATTTATGGGTTGAACTTATTTTTGAACATATTAACGACACGAGAATTGTCTTGGAAATAATGACTCAACAACAAGGATCACATACCAAATTGTAATCTTATGAAGGAGTATGATCAAGAGACAAGAGGATTTTCCAACCTAGACACAAGGAGAGTGAAAGGGTTTCATGTTCAAAAGTGACTCTTCCATAGAATACAGGTTTAGACACATTTCTTTCCCAATTTTTCCCCCACCATTTTTGGCGAGTACCTCTTTATTTTTACACAGTCTTGAGGAGGATAACATATTCTTGAAATGTAAGCTCATCCCTCATATGAGACACTCGGAGTATGTTTAACAAACTCTAAGAAGGACTGGTTTGGTCCCATATGGGCCTTTCGATGTTTGTTTAACGAATCCAAAGAAATAAAACTCAGGGGTTTTTCATGTTTAGAGAGTCTGAAAAACACTTAAAGAGAACTCTCTCAGTTCCTTTTTCATAAAGTAGTCTGATGAGACCAAAAAAAAGATAAAATATTGCTCAACAAATGTTTTCTTCAAATACTTTAGTGAGCGTGAAAAGAACAAGGTTGCTTGCCAATCTTTTCATGTTTAGAGAGTCTAAAAAGAGCTTAAAGGGAACTCCAGGGGGTTCCTTTTTCATATAACCTTTACGAGTATGAAAAAGTGATAAAATTATACTTAGTTACATTCTCATTGATTTACAAGCATGAGAAAGAACAAATACTAAGCTCAGTAACTTATTCTCATGTATTTACGAGCATGATAAAGAACAAAGACTAAGCTCGAGATTTTTTTCATTTTTACGCAAGCTTTTAAAACAAAACAAAACTATGCTTGGGATAGATTTTATTTTTTACACAAGATTAAATCTAAACAAAAATATGCTTGGACCTGGTTTCATTTTTACACAAGCTTGAACCATAGGAAACTATGCTTGAGTTAGGTGGTTTCACTTTTACACAAGCTTGAACTATAGAAAACTATGCGTGGACCTGGTTTCATTTTTACACAAGATTGAACTAGAGGAAACTATGCTTGAGGTAGGTGGTTTCATTTTTAAACAAGATTGAACCATAGAAAACTATGCTTTAACTTCCCAACACATAACACAAGGATAATTGGTACTTATCCCCCAGCTTAAGAAACTAGCGGCTCTACTTCAGCATGAAGTCCAGAGGCTGAAAGTATTGCCCCCTAAGATTCGTTTCGTCCAACGACACAGGTGGATGAAATAAAATTTCAAATTATAGACGAAGGAATTGACTCAAAAAGAGAGGGGAAAACTATTTCATTTTTTAACAAGATTGACACAGGAGAAGAACTATGCTCATGACTCTAGGTATAAGCCCTAGACCATTGTTTCATTTTTTAACGAGCTTGACATGGAAACGAGAACTATGCTCATAAACTCTATTTCATTTTTTAACAAGGTTTCCACAGAGACGTAAAAATCTATCCTCATAACTGGTTTCATTTTTTAACGAGCTTGAAATCTGAAAATCGTTCTCAAACCTCTCTTCTTGATCATGGCTTCCAAGAGGACAGTTCTCTAGAAGGACACCATGTCAAGGGAAAAAACTCGATCATGGCCTCCAAGAGATCTTCACTTGACAAGGGAACAACACTTTGGAAGGACACCATGTCGATGGTCGTAATAGGGGTAAGGATATCATGTTCTAAAAACCCTATCGAAGAAATCACCATGTTGACTTTCGGATCTAATTCATCAGAAGCTCAAGTCATGGGATACAATGCCACATAATTGACCTATGGTAGGGGCGATACCATTTGCATATAAGAACTTTTTAGGGAGTTCATTAAGTTGATGGTCAAGTCAGGGCCAAAAAATGAAAGTTGATCAATAGTCACCATTATTCCGTCGTGAGGGAAAGATATCAGACGAAAAAGAGTGGACACAATAGCTTTCATTACATAGACATAATCCTGCCCAAGGAGTAAAGAAAAATCCAAGGGGTCTTAGACTACCATGACGTCAATAAAGATAGTTTTCCCTCCCAAAGTTATAGGAAACTCAGGAAGGGTCCCTAAAGGTTGACTGGTTCTTCTGTTAAAAGATAACAGATTCTGCGTAACTGGGCCAAGATGAGGACAACCCAAATATTTCCAAGCAAAAGAGGAAAAAATACTAATAGACGCACCTTCATCTATCAACATCTGAGGAATGTCCCAACCACAAACTTGAACTATAATCTGGAAAGGAATGTCAGAGGGAAGACGAGGTCCATTTAGCACACCCCAATCAAAATATATGGCCTCATTACTTGGAGGGGGTTCCACGGGAGAAGGAGGAATATCCCCCGGCATGGTAGAGTCTGTATCAACAAAACAAACATGGGCATTATCAGGTTTACTCTCGAGCGAGAGAGTAGGATTGACCGATGATGAGATCATATCAACCACTTGGGTTGCATTCTCTAAGGGAAGAATGGGTTCTATGGGTGGAAATGGATCAACCTCTTGGGTTTCACTCTCTAACAGGAGAGTGGGATTGACTGAAAATGGGATCGGATTGACCACTTGGGCTGCACCCTCTAACGAGAGAGTGGGATCAACTGAGGATGGGATGGGATCGATCACTTTGGTAACTGGTTCAAATAAGTATGTGACTAGATTGACGATATGATAAATTGGATTGATCGATGAAGGGGCCAGATTGATCATTCCATCAACTGCAGGTGGGTCGAGAGTAATCTTGCGATAAGCAAATGGAAGTTAAGGCTGTGAAATAGTCATGTCTTCTAGGAATTTCGAGGCTTCTTCCATATGAGGGAAAAGATGTTTTAGATGAATCCCTTTGCATAACATACATAGGAACTTGGCTCTACTTTTATTCTTCCCAACTATATCCTGACTAGTTGACAAGAGGTCATCAACATGTTGTTCAGAGGATGATGACATGGGTTAGTGTTGGCAGACGGGTAGACCCAGGGTTCAACATTCAAGAGTGCACCAACAAATCCCTAACTACCGACCCTTTTGGAAACACCTGTGAAGCAGATGAAGTCTCACCCGAGGTAGAGGCAGGGGTGGTTGCAAGACTCAGGTGTCTGCAACCTTAGCTAGGACACAGATATGTGATTATCTTTCTTACAACGCACTTAGCATTAGTTATTCCTTAGCATTCATTCATTAATATACTTCATAGAAGGCATAGAGAATCACAGTGAATAATATACTAAGAATGATTCAATACTTATCCATAGAAATATAGGTTATATTCAACAGATCAAGCACTAAGCATCTCATATATTAGATCTAATGTTCATCCATTCATCAACAACATAGAGCATAACTAGGTCTACTTAATCACATCAAGAACTTAGCCAAGAAAGAGATAAATACATAAGAGAGAAGCACAAAGAACTATACACATAGTTACCATGGTTCACCCCCACCCTGGGGCTACATCCACAAATTCTTCTTTATATTATCTTGGTCAAGTAGTTACAGCACAGAGCTCTAATGACCCTTACCTTGCACAAGACAAGAGATCTATGTAGATCGCTAGATCCTTCTTCCTTGATCTTCAACATTAGACTATAACAACCTGCACGTAGCTCTCTAATCTCATGCACAAAGCACTCTAAGAGACATCTGATCACAGAGATCCAATTACTAGAACTAAGATTTCATTCATACATCACATAAATTTACTACATTACTATCTCCTCCTTATATTACTATATACATTGCCTATTTATATATTATAAAATGGGCCTAAACATGGGTAAACCCATGGGTCGACATCCATTTCTCATTACATCAACCCAAAACCCTAAAATGGACCCCAAAATAGGTCTTGCTTCCTTATTTTTTGCTTTGTGTTGTGCTCCTTCCTTGGCAAGCTATCGCAGTCCCAAAAGTGGTCAAGTATGACCAAGTACTCTTAAACTTGGTCAAGGGCCAACAAGCCCCCAACAGTCACCTGTGACTCGTCCCGAATCACTCAGGTCTGACCAATTTTGCTTTGAACACCTTGAGCTTGGATCAAGCGACTTCGACCTGCTGTAGTGCGACAACCTATTATTCAATAAATTCTTGGATTACTGCGTCATTGAGCAGTCCTTCCAGGCATTGTTCTGCAATGACGACACCCTATTTGAGTTTAGCTCCCTGGATTTCAAGTTTGGAGAACAGTTGTCATGCCTTCTCTTGGAGTGGTTGCAGTCATTGAGAGATGTCCATTACTTTACTTTGCAGCATGTGTGCTCATTGTTGAGCTGTTCATTTATCTATGAACCTCTTCATTATTTTGACTAGGGTCATGAACTTTAGCTGCACTTGTAGCACATCTGCATGCTTCTTTTCTTCATGGAGTTGTGCCTCCAATGTCTACAATTCTGGGTTCTCTGCGAGGGTTTCATAGGTTTGGGCGCTTCTGGTTCTTAGCTTCCTACATTATAAAGCCAAAGTTTTTAATTGTTTGACTGCACTTCGAGCAGTGGCCTCTCTTAGATCTCTTATCTCTTGGGGTGTCTCAAGCATGGTGTGAAGCTCCAAATCTGTGATGCACTGTTGAAGTTGTTGGATTATTGCTTCCAGTTGGGTCACTTGTTGTGGAAGACGATCTTCCATCTTCACTTCTATGATCATCACAGAGAGCAGTGCCTTGTGAACTCTTTCTTGTGTTTCAAGTTTCTCTGCTAGCAATTGGTCCTTGCTCTGCTATAACTGGGCTTTTTCCTCCTCCCATTTCTCTTGTAAGTCAAGTTGCTCATGTTCTTCCTTTCTTCATTTTTTGTCATGTGCGCTCTGTGCTTGCACCAAAGCCTTGGTGGCTTTCACTATGTCTTCTTGAGCTCATCGAAGTCGAGCTTCGACTTTCTCAACGATCTGGCATAACTGTGTTGGCTCTTCACATGTTCCTGATATTTCCATTGTTAACGGCGTTGTAGAAACTACTTGGCTAGACTGAAGTGGCTACTGCGCTTCTTTGAATTCACCTGTGATATGGAAAAATAGTTCCTCCTTCTTTGCTTCTTTCTTTTCCATGATATCTAATGAAACATCATTCAACATGGAAATTAAGATGTCAAAATTATCCGGGGTAAGTGTAGTCTTAAGTGTGGTCCGAGTGGCCTTAGTTTTCTTTCTGGATGAGGGCCTCAGTGGGGTAATCTTCCTTTTCTTGGAGGGATCTTCCTTGTCCCTAGGTGGGGTAACCTCGCCTTTTCTCTATTCAACTTCTATGCCCCCTAGTTCTTCATCATCACCTCCCTTCGTAGGTGAGAGTGAAGCAATCTTCATGGATGTGATGTGGATATCTTGAACTTCCACATCCTTCTTAGTCTTGTGTGATCCTGGTGTATCCGACATAGCTTCAGGGATATCTACGTTGGACATCTCTGTGAGGTCTGCTGCAACAAGGAGGTATGTCAACCATTCCTTGGTAATCTCCTCCAAGTCATCTTCTATCAGCTTGTAATATGAATGGAGTTGTTGTTTGTGCTCATCTGCGCACACTGTGATGTAGGTGAAGTGACGATCTACACTAAATTTCATCAAAGGTCAAAACCTATGAAGAGTGTTGGGTGTAATGTGAGGTGTAGACTAAATTGAATTCCTCAACTGAGTGTAGTATGCATGGAAGACGACATTGGACTACCATTGTTTGTTCATGTCACTAGAGTACCACAACATACAAAACTTCATGGACAGGGGTTCGAAGGGTTCGATCTCCAAAAACATGGCTCCCTCGGGCAGTTCCCACGTGATGAAGGTGATGAGTATGAGAAACCAACTAAAGTGGAACTCATACCCTTGGTCCTGCGCTTGTCTATAGTCAAGCTCTAGCTGATTTATAACGTATTTCACCCAGTTCATTTGTAGTCCCTCTGCACACTTCCCTGTGAGGTCAACTACAAATATGGTCACCTGTGTAGGTCAATTTTTTCAAACTAAATTGCTTGTGATTAGCTGGCAACCAAAGCGTACTATTTCATTCTCAATGGAGGCTACCTTGTAACCTCACATGCCTTTCTCCATATCACCATATGTGTCTTTTATTTGTTGAGCGAGAGCACGATCTGCGGTCTTTCCAAGGTAAAAGTCCTGCAGGTCAGGGCCCTGCATGCTTAGGCCAATGATCTGATTGATCAGAATCGGATCCACGGTGATGCTTCAATCCAACCATAGGTATCCTCCATGGTAGCAGAACAACAATAGTCGAACATGGGCATTTACTTCTTGATGCCTCCCAAAATCTGGAATCTTCATTATGTTGAGGAGGGTTGACTGCACAAGGTTATGGGTCCATTGTTGCGATACAATATTGGGGTTATTTCCTTTTGTAATAGTCACATACTTGTGCAGGGATAACGTACTATATACCTTGCGATCTCCAAGGTTAAAATCACTGAATTTCAGTATGATGAGCTTCTCTTGGTCAGCATGAACTGCACGCACCCCTTTTGGGAAGTATGCAGTGACTACAACATAGTCAAAGTCTCTATGGACAGAGTCCTGATTCACTAGTCTGCTTAGGCGTGGGATATATTTAGGCAATATTTTTGCGATCATATTCACAGTGGTGAAGTCGTTTCCTAGATTAGATCATCTTTCTGAAGGTGATCGGGATGGTCCTGCTTGAGCAGTGGAGGGGGAAGCTAGAAATACGCCTGAGGATGATGCTTGTACACTTGTAGACATTATGCATTCTCACATGACTCTCTCAACCATTAAACCAATCAGAACTTCTTCAACAATTTTCTCAGCAGCACTGAGCTTGTTCGACATACAAACTTGGGTCAACTGGCTCGGGTACAACAGGAATTCAGAGACAACAATGACTAGTAAGGCAATGATCTCAAGGAAAGTAAATCTTAGGGTTCATGCTTAGATTATCAGTTAGAAAAAAGTATTCTTGGTGCGTGGCATGATATTTTAAGTAGGAAATCTCATCAACGGTCTTCTTGCAATAGACGTGGGGCCTTCATTAACTCTGTTCTATCCCTTCTGGTGTTATCCAATGGTCTAGTGGTAACCCATAACTGTTTTTCGATCCATTCAGAGTGGCGATCGAATGGGTATATCGGTACCAACAACTGTCTTGCTTCATCATGGTGAAGTATTCTATATCATTGTTCTGATATCTCGGCGAAGCTCCCATTCTGCAATTCTTCTTGCTGTGAAGTGTCCTCTAGAACCTCTTGTAACTGTAGTGTCCCCAAGTCTGAGCCCCGTAGTAAACCATGTTCTGAAAGGAATTGTAATTATGATTTATAGGCTGGTGAGCCGAGTTCTTATAAGCTGGAGGCTTATGTGTTGTTAGGCCAGGGAGCCTAAGTGTTGAAGGCTAGCAGCCTGCTATTGTATATGTAATCATGCAGAACAATTAATAAAACATAAACACCGCCATGTGCAGACCGACCACGATGAATGAGTGAAGGGGGACTAAGCATCCATAAGGTGGGAAAGAAATTAGGGGCTGAAGGTGGGAAAAGGGGCTAAGTGCTGAGCCTAGGGGCTAAGCCTAGGGGGATTAAGCCTGGGAATAATATTTTAATATTATCCCAAAAGACATGTGCATTTTATGTTTTATCTTAAGTTTCTGGCAAGGGGAGAACATGCAAGGGAGACGCGTGCTGGTGGAACACATGTAGTTTCATGGGTGACAAGTGTCAACCTTGACACATGTGAATAAAATGGCCAGGGTGAGCCGTGAGAAGGGTTCCTCCTCCATTCCACCTGACTACCTGAGCGTGTAGAGAATGCTGAACAGTAT
Organism: Picea sitchensis; assembly: GCA_010110895.2. Taxonomy (NCBI): domain Eukaryota; kingdom Viridiplantae; phylum Streptophyta; class Pinopsida; order Pinales; family Pinaceae; genus Picea; species Picea sitchensis. Next base: position 4,229 of record SNQJ01S0054934.1, on the reverse strand, counting down.
GACCAACCCAACCTCTGCAAGAATACCGTGTGCATTCTGAGAGTCATGAACCCATATTGTCTTTGATGGTCTGTGCACATCCTTTGTCCAACTGATCAAACCTATGCATGGAGGATCTGTTCCGAATCTGAGACCCTGAACCATTCCACCATTGTTGAACCAGTGGGAAAGCCTGTGTTGTTCTGAAGAGACAGTCTCACCCTCTGTTCTGAGTCATGGATTATGTGTCGACCCCTACAGGAGTTACACATCATGCCTTCCCGTGAACCATCATTGTGAGGCCTTGAGCCATTGTTGAGCCTGTTTGGGAGGATTTGTTTGTATTTTCAGTTGGCTATGGTAACCACGTAGAGCTGGATTGTGCGTGGCTTGATGGCCAGCGCGAGTTGTGATTGTGTGTGATCTCTCTCTAGGTGAGGGAGGTGGATGTTGTTGGAAGAGATTTCTTCCAGAGAGTGTCCAGCACTAGCTTGAGGCTCTGAGACTTCCTGATCCGGCCTGTTGTCGAGACCCAGAGAGGGAGGTTAGAACTGATGGACTATGCTTGTGAAGGTGTATACTCCCGGGCAGAACAGGCATGTGAGGAATGAGAGTCTAATAGTAGTGGGAGTAAGATGGCATTCTGGGAAGAATCCTTCCAGATTTTATGTGTTGTTTTCCCTGTAACCTCAGCCTAGCCTAGATTTCCTTGCCTTGGGGTGGAGCTTAGTCCTAGCTTAGGGGTGACCCATTGCTGAGCTGATGAGTAGTGCGGTCTAAGGCTGGGAGTTTCGTGGAAGGACTCAATTGGTTGGTGGATTCTACCACTGTTAAAAGATAAGTATCTGATTATGTTTTTATCACATTTTTCATGACTCTACTGTTTATGTTATCATGATTTCCACTGTGTATATGAATTAATATGGAATGATATGGATTGTTAATTATAGTAGTAAATAATATGTTTTACTCTGTGCTTATATGAGTTATGTATAGAGTGGTGTTATAACCTTCTCTTAATAGCAGTTAAACCTTGGTAGCCAGAAAAAGGGTGCGCTACAGTTTGGTATCAGAGCCAAGGTTTCGACACTAAGCCTATATGGGCCAGTGGAGTGGTCTTTAGACCAATAATGCGAAGGGAAATTGGGTCTGGAAGGCTAATTTTAGACCCTGGTTTGCTCCAAAGTGTCAAGGAGTTACTTGATGAGTTTTAAGCTTAGGAGGTATAGCGACGTTATGAAACCATAGCCAGTGTGGTATAAGTCCATAGGGAGAGAGGACTCCACACCAGAAGTGCAGGAGATTTAGGATCTGTTCGGGAGGGAAGGTGAACCCTCATGACCGTTAGATCTGGAAAGTGTGCATGCGGTTTAAATCCCTTTGGAATTTCACAAGAGTGTGGAAATCGCGATACGTGAAATTTTGAATTAGTTAGGAACTGTCTGAGCCGTCAGATCTTGGCTGGAAAACCCAATAACCGTTGGATCTGTCAGGAGATATCCAAGGGTTAAAACCCCAGTGAATAGGGGTGAAATCCCCCAAATAGATCAAGACCGTCCGAACGACAGAGGCCAGGTGTCATGAGATTTTCCATTTTGGGAAATCGGGAATCACGATATCAAGAGTCCTGATGACAAGAGATCAGGACTTTCCATGGTGGAAATCCAGAAATAGATCTGAACAATCTGAATGATGGAGTCCACGTGTCGTGAGATTACCCATTTTGGGAAATCAGGAATCCTGATGACGAAGGCCCGAGATTTTTCGTGGTGAAAACCCTGGGATAGATCTAAACCGTTCGATGGATGAAGGTTACGTGTCAAAATATTAACTGCATCGGGAAACCAGGGATCGAGATTTCAGGAGTCCCGTGATCGAGAGTTCAGACTCTCGTGATGATAAACCTGATGAACGGACGAGATTATTTCAGAGGATCTTAGAGTCTGTGATGATCGTTAGATGTGAGGAAGAGATGTCGGCTTTAAGCCAGGGCGCGAATGTGAATTAATTTAAGTAACGAGCAGATCTGGATGGCCAGAGTCCACCCACCCAGATCTACGACTGAGGTTTCATTCCGAAGCCCCTTTGTTTTTCTACCTTTAGCGGTGGGAGGGGGCGTCCAGAATTGGATGTGCAACTCTTGAACGGTTGATATTAATTCACCTTGATCAATGATACTCAGGTGAATTCTGAACCCCCT
>SNQJ01S0054933.1:115471-127337 GCA_010110895.2 Picea sitchensis | reverse complement strand
GTTCCTCCAAGTTTTTTAATCCAAGATCTTGACAACAACATGTTGAACTTGGGGGGAACATCAGCTACTACAATGTCCATGACCACACTCTTCATTGGTAGCTGAAATAAAGAGACCACCAACTCTTTGATGAATCCAAGGCATTGCACCCTCCTTGAATCAAAAGAGTACAAATTGTGATAGGCCTTTGTCACTTCTAGTCCCAATTCTTCCATGACTATTTTGGGCATAAGGTTGTGGGAAGATCCTGAATCCATGAGGCAATTATGAAACACCTTATCATGTATGTTCAGGGATGTGTATAAGGGAGGGGATGAATCATCTCTATCTTCTACCATGGGACCTAGGACGACTGTTGGATTTTCATCTTGAATATTTACTGCGTCTGTGGAAGGCTAGGGGGACTCAGACTGTAGCAGTTTGGAGAGGGACCTTTTGAAATCTTCATTTTTAACTAGTTCTGAGAGGGGTACGAGAATTCTAATCTTTTGAATTTTGTGCTCAAAACTAAAGGAAGAAAGAGGCTTAGGAGCTTCCCTTACCATAGAGATAGGTTCTTTGGTTGTTGGCAAAGGATTCTGAGTTTTCTTTTCTTTAGTAGTGATTGTTGTGGGCTTAGCAGGACTTTCCGCTATGAGAGGTTGATCATGGCTATCAAAATTCCCTTCTTTATTCTTTGACCTGAGATGGTATCTGTTAGGAGTGTTGTTGACCTTTTCCCCTTTACTCAATTCACTGATTTGAATGTTCATAAGGGATTCTTGGTATGCAGATTGAGTCAAATGGGGAAAAGGGAAAGTTTCTTCAATACAATGAATTTAAGGGTCGATCTCATCTATCTCTTCTCCTTCCTCATGAGCAACTAGGTTATTTTGGAGAGGGGTTTGAATCCTCTGATCATCTCTGTCTTTTCTCCTTTGTTCCCTTGGAAAATACTATGGAACATTGTTGCTAGGCCTCCTGAAGCCTCTGTTATCAGTATTTTGGGGATTTTTGTACATGGGCTTCCCTTCTAACTCCCACCTTTCGATTCTAGCCGAAACCAATTTTAGCACTTTAGTTACCTCATCCATCTAAAGGGGAAGGGGTGAGGAATCGTATGGGGAAGCTTCAGGTATCTTCCTAGATATGTCTCTATTAGCCTTATTCCTGAGTCAGTCAACAACCAATATGTTAGATTCTACTTCCACTGCTGCATCATGCATGTGATCCAGAGTAGTTGCTCTCCTTTCCCTTAAAAGGAGGCATAAATCGGGATCAAAATCGTTAGCATAGGTGATTTTAGCAGAGGCTTCTGAGGGATTTATCTTAGCGGGGATCTTATTGTACATTTTATTGAATCTCTTGGAGAAGTCAGAGACAGAATCTCCATCCTTTCTCTTCAAAGACCCAAACTCTGTCATGCAATACATGAAGTATTTTGTGTCTCCCCACTGTCTAAAAAAGGCATTATCCAAAGCCTCAATCCCATCGATAGACCCAGGAGGCAGGGCCCTAAACCATTTTCTAGCCTCGCATTCAAGGCTATGGACGAAAATCCTCATCCATGTGTCTGCATGCATGATAACATGAACATCTGTAAAACTGTAAAAGGCTTCAAGGTATTGTTCTGCAGCTATGTCCCCTTCGCCTGTAAACTTTGGCGGCTGCTTAAGGTAGTCGTCTGCTGGAAGGGCATTGAGAAACTGAGGTAACACAAGGGGAGCTTATCTAGCAACTATTATAGCCTCCATTCTGGTCATGGGGGGATTTTCTCCTTCCATAAGACTATTAGGTGGAGGATAACTCAGAGGAGAAGGAGCTCGAACATGGGATACTAGAAATGAGCTTCCAGGTGAAAGGGGGAACAATGGGGGATTTAGAGAGAAGGCTAAGGGGCTTAAGTCAGCATATGCATATCTCTTTGTAGTAGCAACAACAGTAATAAGAGGAGGAGTGGTAAAGCTAGGGGTGGGGAAATATTTTATGGTCCTGAGTCTACGCCAAGGTACAACTGAAGGGGAGAGGGGAGTGACAAGGATTTGTCCCTCCAATCCCAGACTAGGAGGGGAAAACTTGGCAGGAACACTTCTGAAACTCAGGAAACGGGACACTTCAGAAAAAGTTCCACTAGGAGGTTGAGAAGAAGAAAATGGAGTTTCTACAGAAGGAGAGGGAAAAATACCTGGTTCAGCGGTGGAAGTTTCTCCTTCAGAGGCCTTTCCTTTTCCGGTAATCACCTCCGGATCAGCTTTAGGTGCAGCTAGAGGTAGTTGTGGATGGGACCATGCGTGTCTACCTCTAGAAGCCACAACTGAAGCAGCAGGTTCGCCACAGTGGATTTGTCACAATGGATTCTCCAGGTGCACAGTAACAATCTTGTAGGGCTCTGATGTCTGATGCACCTTCAAAATCAGAGGCTCAATGTTGTTCAATCCCAGGGAAAATTTTCAACTTCGTCCCCAACAATGGCGCCAGAAATGTTGGAGTCAGGAGTCACTCCTCGATTGCAGCAGAAGTAATCCTAAGGCCCATCAGGCTAAATGTCACGATTTGTTGATAAAGGGTGATGAATGGAAGTAAAGTCAGAACAGTATCGTTCTAACTCAGAAAACTGGGTTGGAACAACTAAGACAGGTGAGGTCTTGATCTAATTTAAGCCAGAAAATTTTCATAGTAGTGAGTAAGTGGAGGGAAAGACAGAGGAAATAAAGCCTTCTCTAGACATCCGGTCTTCCAGTAGCCTTTAAACGGGGGAAAAGTCACAAATATGAGACCCTCTCAGATCTGAGAAACTTCAAGAAAATTAAGATGCTGCAAAACTAATATAATCAAACACACATTATATAGTCATTACAACACCTGACTGGATCATCCATGCCCAGGCTCTTAAGATTCAGAGGAAAAAGGGGAGGAATATGTTGGCATCCATTAAATAAGAAGTCTCAAATATTAATCTATAACCAGGGAACCAGAGGCCTCGTTAAATCTTTACAATCAGGAGCTTATCTCTACCATCCATCCTTACAAAAATATCAAAACCCAGTCTATACAATCAGAGCAATTCACCTCCTTGGCCCCAGGAGGGTAGCTGAGCTACTTCATTTAAGTCTTTACGTCTGCATGATCTTCCTTCAGACTGTACATGCAGCTTCTTGTCTGACACCCCTTCAGATGACATGGCTTCTGCAGGGAAACTATACATCAGAGTACCATGAGCTGACTACTTCTGACCCTCCCCACGCCTTCCATTTATGGGTTGAGTTGAGGTCTCAACCACCTGCTCAATATTCATTAACTACTTCTTCCATGGAGGGTGGTCAAGACTGAATACGTAGAGAGTGACCACATGTCTTCTTTCCAAATCTTGGAGGCCAGCCTTCATTTCTTCAGGTTTCATTCTCAATGTAACTACAGGGCCATGCAACTGTCTTCAAGGATGCTTCAGCATTTTCCTTTCGGGGATTTCCTCATGCTGTGTCCAGAATCCTCGATACCCTGTGTTGCGAAATTGTTGTATCCAAACCAATGACTTGATCTTCCCTTAACATCGACGGCCAGGATTTCTTCCATATCCTGCTCTTAGCCGTCTGTGGTCTCAACAGGCACCTATCTTTTCCCTTTGGCCCTACTTTCTATATGATAGTGGGCTATGACCTTGTGCTAAAACCAAAGGTACTCAATCGATTTCGGGTATCGACGATGGGAGGGAGTGAACTCCTCACCCTTGCTAATCCTGATTGTCAAAATCGTGAAGGGGCTACATCGTGTTGGTGCCTTCCTTACCCCTTGCTCATATAATCATCAGCTAGGATCGTGGGCCTATCCTGGGGGCTTTTACATTTCGCATTTTGGGCTTTCAAAATGTAGTGGAGAAGAGACCCCTTGTCTTTTGAAGTCCTGGTAGCCAAAATGTCGAAACGGCTTTTCGCATTTCACGTTTTGGGGTTTCCTGATGCAGTGGAAAAGAGAAACCCCGTGTCTTTTGAAGTTCCGGAAGCCGAAATGCCGAAACGGTTCCTGGGGGGATTTTACATTTCGCGTTTTGGGTTTCAGCGATTCTAGATGCAACGAAGGAGAGACCCCATGCCTTTCAAAATCCCAGTAGCCAGAATGATGAAATGACTCTTGGGGGGCTTTTACATTTCACATTTTAGGTTTTGGCGATTCCAGATGCAATGAAGGAGCGACCCCTTGTCTTTCAAAGTCCCAGTAGCCAAAATGTCAAAACGACTTTTTCGCATTTCATGACTTTGGCCATAAGAGACGAGACCATGCGCTAAACCTCGTGCAACTCTGCAACTCAAGCTTACCCGATGACCGTCGATCTGCTCCATCTGTGGATCCTCGCCGTTGAAAACAAAATTCTCACTCACTTGATTTTAAGCCCGAAATGGCTTCTTCTGTGTGTTGCGCTCAACACTCATGACTGCGGCCTTTGAATAAAATGCATTTGATGGGTTTTTAAACACCATTTCTACACATTTACACCAAGGGCCTGAAATCGGAGAGAAACACCCCCTTGCAAGAATTGGCGCTAACACCCATCAAGGGAAAATTGTGGCCATTGACCAACTTAACTATTTCACACCAGATATTACTGATAACTCATTGAATAATGTTCATTTCATGGGACATTCTAGTTTGTGTATGAGAGTGTAGGGGTAGTTCTCTTAAATGATTCCTCACTAATGGGAACTTTCCCTTTTCCTCCTCCTAACGCCCCAATGGTTTCCATGTTAAACATGATTTCAACTAAGGTACAACAATCCCTTGAATCACTTGATCCTTCAGTAGTACCTAGTTTTACTAAGCATAGTTCACTATATGTGTCAAGCTCATTAAAAAATGAACTAGACCCTTCTCCATTTGAGTCGAGTCTTCATGTGGATCGAATAATTGAAGCTTCCTTTCCTATGCCTATGTCCATTAATCTTTCTTCCTCCCATTCTGGTGAAGATATTCTTATTAATAGCTAGAAATCTAAACGAGTCATAGAGAAGAGTCGAAGGAGGAAACGACGATTAGGGGGATGTCTCCAGCCTCTAGGAATCATATTTGAGTTAAGTCATTGGCCTTTGCTAATCAATTTGGGGCCAACATACCTCTAGAGATATACACTGCTATGAGTGATCCTCGCTTGGGGATTGTTCCCTTCGGGACTTATTTTTATTCTCTTGATGAGCTTAGTCTTTGTTCTTTCTTGTGCTCGTAAATAAATGATACTAGGTTACCGATCTTAGTTTTTGTTCTTTCTCATGCTCATAAATACATGATAATAGGTTACCAAGTATAGGTTTATCTCTTTTTTGGACTCGTAAAATCCATATGAAAAAGGAACTCTTTGGAGTCTCCTTTAAGCCCTTTTCAGACTCTCTAAACATGAAAATATTCCCGAGTGAGATTGTTTCCTTTCACACTCGTTAAAAGGTTTGAAAGGGCATCTATCCAGTGTAAGTTTAACCATTTTTTGGACCAACAGACTAACTACAAAAAAGGTATACTCTAGTCAATCATGAATTTAGAAGAGTTCTCCTAGGTATTATTTTACACTTTTTCGAGCTTGGGAGACTTAACTTATGAAAAATTCATCCTTGGAGTCTTGTTTTTATGTTCTTTTCATACTCCCTAAAACATGAAAAGACCACTGAGTCTTCTTTCTTTGGACTCGTAAAGCTATGCATTAATGGACCCATATAGGAACGAACCATTCCTTCTTCAGGATCATTAAATATTTGAAGATGGACTCATTGAAGATGAGTTATAGTGAACATTTGTTATCCTCCTCAAGCTCATTAAAAAATAAAGAGGTACTCACCCATGATGGTGGGGGGGAATTTTTGAGGTAAGTGGGTCAATTTTTTGAGAACTTAATGACAGTTATTTCATTATCGTCCTTGAACATGGCACTTGTTTGTGTTTTTTCTTACAGTTGGGTAATCTACTTTTCCCTAAGTCATACCAATCCCATGAGTCCTCATACTCCTTCAACTCACCCGAAGAGTGCCCTAGTGATCTTCACACTATGTTTTGGTCTATCTCTCATTTTAGTAAATGTTGCCAAGTCATTTTTCATTCTTCATAATGTTCAAGGGAAGTTTCATTTCAAACCAACCACTCTACAGTATTACCAACTTTCATCCTCATGTCAGTCCATACTCATTTAATCCACCATATTACATCACTTTCCTAGGTCGTTTCATGTCGATGATGGTGGATAAATCATGGCCCTCCTTTGACAAGTCTATTCTCGTCAACTTCAACACATTATCCAGGAATTAGACTTAGAAACTAATCAGTACTTTGGAACTTGCATGCCTCAATGACAGGTTTCCTCGCTTTCGACAGTGGGTTTACATCATTGGCCTCTGATCGAATGATTCCACGAGTGTTCAACTTCAACTCATTAATTCACATTCACTAGAATGTGATAAGGTACCTTGGGAATAATTGTCATCATTGGTGATTTCCCTCGCACTTGTTAATGGTATACATCAATGACCGGTAATCAAGTGGTTTCTACCATGTTCAACATCAAGACATCTATTCACATGGATATAATTGTACTGTTTTGATATCAGGATGAAGACCCTGGGTTGGGTGCTCACTTTGTTATGTGCTTTTCCCAATATGTGTTGGAGTTCATTTGAGTATGTAGTAGATTCCATTATAACCATCATATCGACAATATCACTTATGTATATGCTGTCACATAGATCCACTTTGTATTGGTTTTTGGTTATGATTTTGTCATATCGTAGCTCCATTGTGTATTTTTTCATGGCTACAATTATATCATGTCATGGAGGTACGGATCCACATTATATCTCTAGTGGCCATATCCTTAGTGAGTGCTTTCATGGATCCACAATTTATTGGTTGGTGGCCATGCTTTGAGTCAGTTTATTCCGAGCATGGGTATGCCTTCCTCGGGGATAATATATATATATATATATATATATATTGTTTGATGTTTATTTGCAACTTCCTCTAGGCTCTCATATTCCAACACCCTCACATACATATTTTTGTAAAGTTTTCGGCCATCAGTCTCTCTTCTAACCTCACACTTTAGGGGGGCGTATGTTACACACCTATTTGTCACACTTGAGTGAGGGAGTGTTTTCCATAATCCCTAGACATGTTAGGGGATAAATGTATCATATGAAGGTCAAAATACTATGTGCACATGTATTATTCACTTTTATAGAAAAAAGGAAATTAATTTAGTGTGAAAATCTACCTCACATCTAGTTTCCTAATCTCAAGGAGAATTTGAAAGTCTCATGGATGGTTGAGAGATTTTCTCAAACCAATATCCTAATTTGATAGATCTTGAGATATATTTCCTCCTTAAAATCCTTGAGAGATATGTTTACCCTAAAATCCTTGAGAGATATTTTCACCCTAAAAATCTTGGAGATCCAATTTTAGTGGATCTATTGAGTGATCTTCTCCATGGTGGTTAAGCCTCCAAATCCTATATAATGAGGCCAATCAAGGGTGAAAGGAGTTCAAAAGCATCATAATTATCATCTGTATATGCGTAAAGGGGATGGAAAGGAGAATCTTGGAGGAATGCTAGCACAACAATAGTACGATTGTAAGTGTTTCCATTGTTTCTTGTGATTAATATAACTTGGTATATTTCCTCATTCCTGTTTTATTCAATTTAATGCATAAATGTTTGTTCTAGTTTAGCCTAGATGGATTGGTTTTTATCTAACGTTACACATTATAAGAGAAGGGTTGTCTTACTTTTTGTAGGGATATTCCAAGAGTTTGCTTCTATGCTCAGAGATTGGATAAGGTTTGACACCAGAACAATGAGGACAACCTATGAGAAGAAGGTTATAAATATCTCTCTCTTTCTCTTTCTCCTCGAACTCCATGCATAAAAATATAGAATAGATAGGGAAGAGGGACTCTAGTTTCCCCTTGTTCTCTTTTGTCCTATATCAAAGAGAACCCAGTCTAGGGGGATTTCAACCTATCCGCAGGGTGAAATTTCTCACAACAATTGGTTGCATATCATTATGATATGGTACAGGTTTTGGTGCATAATTGATTTATGGTATGGTACAATTTTTGGTACATGGTATGCATGGTATGGTACAGGTTTTGGTACATGGTTGATGCATGATATGGTACAGGTATTTGGTACATGGTTGAGACACACAGGTTGATGATGGTATATTAGTTATAGTGACAGAGACAGTGACAGTTACAAGTTGATGTGACAGTGACAGTGACATGTTGATGTGATAATGACAGGGACATGTTGATGAATCAATGGCAGTGACATGTTGATGTGGGAGTGTCAGGGATAGGTTGAGGATATTGATAATGACAAGTTGATTGATGTATCAGAGACAATGGTAGTTATAGTATCAATGGTAGTGACAGGTTGATTCTACACTTAAATTTTAGGGCAGTAGAATGGAGCAAGGAAAGGGGGTTGTAGACTCCTTCTGTTTAGAGCCGACAAACACAAGGAGTTGGATATTCCTTCAAGTTTGAGCCTATAAATCAAGGGGTCATAGTATCCTTCTGGTTGGAGATAGAGAATTCAGGAAGTTGGAGATTCCTTTAGGTTGGAGCCTTTAAACTAGGGGGTTGGAGGCTCCTTCCAATTATAGCTGGTAAATCAGGGAGTTGTAGCTTCCTCCAGGTTGGATCCTATAAATAGGGGGTTGGAGCCTCCTTCAAGATGGGGTTGGATAATTGGGGAGTTGGTGCTTCCTATGAATGTATTCCTTTGATATATAAGAAAGAATGTCATTGTTTTCTCCCATTTGGGTTTCCATGTAAATTATGGTGTATTGTGTATTTGATGTGATGTTGTTGAATGATACTACTTATGATTATATGCTCATGTTGTATTGAATGCATAAGTGATAAACTATTGAATATTGTTGATAAAGTTAAAGTTTATGTATATTATGATTGAAAGTGGTAAAAAGTGCTAATAATGATTCAACCCCTCCCCCACCCCCCCTCTTATTATTCCAATAATTGGTATCATAGGAGGTCCTTCAAGAATTAGTCTATCTGTTGGATGGTAGATCATGGAAAGAAACAATCTGTATAAGAACGAAATACCACAATTTGATGGTTAGAATGGTCAAAAATATGAAATGCGAAGAAGAAAAATGAAAGTATTTTTATAGGAAAAGGGATATGATGTTTGGAATTAGTTGTTACAAGATACACCGCTACAAAGAAACCAAAGACTACAACCAAGAAGGAATTGAAAAGAAAAAAAAAATGTAAATGGATTTCATTTTGGAAGGATTTAGTGATTCAGCTAAAGTCAAAGTGAGACAATGTTCATCAGCCAAAGAGATTTGGGATAAACTACATAATATCTACTTTGCAGAATCTCATCTTATCACAGAACCCGAGTATATTAAATAAGATGCAAGAAAAAAATAAGAAGAACAATTAGTCAAGAAGGATTCTCAAGAAAGTTCCTAAGAATCCCATCAGGTCATTGTGAATCTAAAATCTCAGCTGGAAGAAGCCAAAGTGATTGAAGAAACCATCAAGAGTTGGTTGGAAGAAAAACAGTGTTTGGAAGACAAAATAATAACACAAAGAAAGGAAATAGAAAATAGAGAAAAGATTATGACAAGCCATCCCAAGGAAATATCTGATAACTTAAATAATCTTGAAGAAGAATTCAGTCAACAAGAAAGAAGACTTGAAGAAGAAATCATTACCTTGAAGACTCAAATTGAAGAAGCAAAGAGAACGAAAGAAGTCTTAAAGATACAGATGATGAAGAAAGATGAAGAGTGTGAGAAGCTTGAAGAAGAAGTTGTCACATTAAGAGCTAAAGTTGTTCAGCTCAACAAGAAACATCAAGAGAGAGGAAGCTCCACATCAATAGTAAAGAAAGTTGAGGAGAAATGTTATAGGTTACTAGAAAGGAAGAATGAAGAAAAGGCTAAGAGTTACGCATAAATCATCAAAGGCCCTATCAATAAAGAAGATCCCTCAAAGGAGAAAATTTCATAAATGACGAAGACTCAAGAAGAAGATTACTGAAGAGATGGATATCAAATAAGACCCTCCACTTTTAGGTATAAAACAATATTCAATAATTGTGAAGGAAATGACAAAAGAGAATATCATGATCATTCAAGGCATGAATTCAGAAGGAATACATCACAAAGAAGATCATTTATTTCCAGGTATCAAATTTTGTTTTATGGTTATTATTTTACTTGTAATAACTTTGGACATAAAGTTTTAGATTGCATAGCTTATGGAAGAAATGTTCAAACAATAAGTGATTATGTGGCTCCATACAATATTGAGTGTCACAAATGACACAACTATGGACACATAGCTCGTGATTGTAGAAGCATGATGCATACTTCCATGAAAGAAAACACTAATATTAGATGCAAGAAGGTTTGAAAAATAAAGAAAGAAAGATGAATGAAGAACAGGTGAATAAAGAACAGGTAAAGGAAGAACAAGTGAATGAAGAAAACGTATAGGTGAATGAAGAAATCCCAAAGATAATACTCTCAAGATTTGCAGTAGTGAAAAATAACGATGAATATATAGGAAAAGAGGAAGATGTCAGAATTCAAGAAGATGATGAAGAGGAAGATGTCAGAATTCATATGATAGAAGAGGAAGATTACTCCGCATTAGGATGGCTTCCTCCACCTTTATGATCCATACGGATTGGAGACTCCAAATAAATATGAATATTGAAGAGGGCCAGTCTAAGAAACAACTCTACAGATCAGAGAACTATCTTTCATGTAGTCTGAAGTATCTATAGAGTGATGGCAGAAATATAGAGTGACAATTTGATTATTTGAGGAGCAACTTTCAGAACACATTCCCATGCGTGTATCAACTGACAATTATGAAGTATATTATTGACACAATTCTCAGGTAGAGGTTCATGATTGTATATAGGATTCCATGTATGCATCCAGTTACAACAAGATCTAAGAAGTCTAGAGAAGAGTAAAGTGATAGATGCGTCAACATTGTGTGCAGTTGTGTAGCAGATTCATGGACAATTTTATGACATATGGACATATATGGATTCAAGAGATATTTGTAAGGTCTAGACAAATATATGATAGCAGATGAAAAAATATTGACAAGTGGAATTGTTACTTCCCTTCTTTTGGACCTAGAAATAATTTCTTTCCATAACCATAGGTGCCCAAATATTTGGAAAGTTATGTTAGCACTATTAGGAAAGATATCAAATCTCTACCCGAGGTTAATGAAGTAGCCACTTGAAATTTTATTAATGTTCCTACCAGGCACATGAAACTGATCAAGCATATAATTCTTAACAGATAAATGGGAGAAAAAATAATAAGGCCGAGTATTGCATCATATAGAGCCTTCCCTAAGAAGCATACTTTTCCTCATGGTGATGCACTCAGTCAAAATTTTGAGGCGTGGGTGACCTTTACAAAAAATGGAGAAGAGACAAGGAGCTTCCTTGAGCTAAGTAGAGTGTTATCCTAGAGGAGGGGATTTGAACAACGAGAAAGGTAATTCAAATAACCAAGTAAAAGGTCAAAATGATCAAAGGGAATTGAATCCTCATATGTGTTATCACATATGTTTGTAAGGGGGTGTTTTTTCCCTTCAGAATGGACACCATAGCGATCAAATGACAAGAAGCGAGTTAAAACCCACTTATCCTAAGTTTTTATGACCGGGCGTATTATATTAAGAGGTGCGTAGGTCTGGGTGGCTGAGATCTGTGCGCTCAGATCTACAATGCAGGATCCATATTGGAACCACACCCCTGACGTTCTACCTTTAAGAGGAGGGGGGGTTTCCCTGCATGGGACCCCCACTGTCGTGGCGCGTTCTCATGAAATCGGACCCCCCCTAT
>SNQJ01S0054933.1:101469-115405 GCA_010110895.2 Picea sitchensis | reverse complement strand
CCCCTCTGAGTAGACCACTTACTGCCCTCGCCTCCCACTGACACTTGTCTTCCACTCACCTATCCCCTCTCTATCATTATGTCAATGCCACTCCTCACTCTATCCCTACCTGCCATGTGTATCCCACTCGTGCTTCATGTCACATTCCCTTTCTGCCTCCACCTCTCGCCTCCCACCATTTGTCTCCCATTTCACCTCCACCTATATGGTTGTCCCCACTTTCCCTCTGCCACCACACCCTCTTTCCTTGGCACATCACCACCTCGTTCTTCCACCTAGTCATCGAGCATGTGTCGTATCCTGTTGAACCTGTATCAATCGCCTTGCATGTTCCTCCTCGTCAACATCCACGTTTGCATGCCTGTCTTCCCTGCATGTAGCCAACAAAGCGTAGATTGAAAAGGAAAGGTCACCACGTCTTTAAGAGTAGGCGTTGACTCTGCTCACTTAGATCCCGATGAAGCAGTTAATGTAAACATGGAATATGGGTGATACATCCTCTTTTTCCATAAATAGAAGACCAGAAAGGGACAAAACGCAGAGGTAGGATGCTTGTTCGAACTGACATAGATTGTGTCTGATAGAAGACTGCATGGACAGTCTGACCAACATCTGCATGAGCATCCCGAGAGAGAGACTCATCAACACAACCCCTTGAATGCATGACATGATCGTGTTTCAGGAGTCAGAGCCAGTTCTGAGTATATGTAAGAATTTTATCCATTTTTTTAGGGGGATGGTTGAGCTAGGCTCTCGTATTGTAAAGTTTTGATGAAGCACTGGTTCTTCTGGTTATGCATTTTCATTTGAGACTTCTTGTTTAATGAAAGTCAACTTCTTTCCATATCTTTGTAAACACTGTGCTAAGACACTCAAAATTGGAGGATCCAGTTGAGGGTGGTTGTGTTGTTGTGATCAAGGTTTGATCATTGCAATATTATCACCAGTTTTAATCAGTTTCTTGTGTTGTCATATTTCCTTCTTACACTGAGTAGCTCAGAATTGGAGGATCCAGTCGAGCTATTACAGTAGCATTGTGATGTAGGTTTGATCACTGTGTTATATGTGCACATTTCAGTGTCTTTTATTTCTTCTCCAAGCCACTGGAAGGATTGATTCCCATAGCAATCTTGTTTACCATTCTCACCAAGTCTTCCCTCTGCTCATTTTGACCTCAACTTACTGATGGAAGTTAGATCAATACCTCACTTGCTTATGATTTTCATGGTTTGGGATTCTGAGTTCAAGCGATATTCTCTTAGGTATGCACCCATTCGACCACCCTTATTCATTCAATGTGACATATAAAACTGATGGGTACTGGGCTTACCTCTGCTGCTATCCAGAGGTGACTTCTAGTGCTAACATTTTTGGCATCGTTGTTGGGGATGAAGTTGAATATTTTCTCCAGGATTGAACAACAACGATCTTCTGATTCTGAAGGTGCGTCAGATACCAAAACCATTGAGATTGCTACTGTGCACTTGGTGACTCCATTGTGACAACTCCACTGGTTTGACCCCATTGTTTCAGCTGGCTCCGAAAGGTAGACACATGCGGTCTCATCCACAACTGCCTCTAACTACGCCTGAAGCTGATCCATGGAAAATTATCAGAAAGGAAAAGGCCCTTCGAGAAGGTACTTCTACTGCTGAACCAGGTATTTATGATGATTTTCACTATCCTCCTGTAGAAACTCCAATATATGCTTCTCATTTGTCTGTTATACCATCTATTGGAGTTTCCTGAAGTTTAAAGTTCGGGAGTGTTCCTATTGAATTCTCCCTTCATGGCCTTAGATTGGAGGGAGAAAGCCTTGTCACTCCTTTTATCCCTAAATTTGTATCGTGGTTTAAGCCCAGGACTTCATAATATTTTCCCACTCTGGGCTTCACCACCCCTCCTCCTGTTAGAGTTACTAGTTTTACAGAAAGAGAAGCCTTTTCTCCCTCGAGCCCTGTGGCCTTTTATCCAAATCCTCTATTGTTTCTCTTTCCTCCTAGAAGTTCAGTTCCAGTCTCCCCTATTTGAACGCCATCTCCTCCTGTTCTCCTCCTGTTCACACTCTAATGGCAGGAGCTAATCACCCAAAAATAGAATGGACGCTATAGTAGCTGCCATATATGCTCCTCTCATTTTACCTCAGCTTTTAAATGCTCTCCCTGGTGGAGATTACCTGAAATACATTCCCAAGTTCACCAAAGAAGAATACATAACTGTTGAAGAACACCTTGGTGCCTTTTACAGTTATGCAGACAATCTGAATATTGAAAATGAATATGTCTGGATGAGAGTCTTTATCCCGAGCCTTGATGGTGAACTTAGGAAGTGGTTTAGAGGATTGACCCCTGGATCCATTACTGGTATTGAGGCTTTAGATGATGTGTTCTTGAGACAATGGGGGGATAAAAAGGATTTTATGTATTATATTACAGAGTTTGGGTCCCTAAAGAGGAAAGAGGGAGAATCTGTCTCCGACTTCTCCAAAAGATTCAACAAAATGTACAATAAAATCCCTGCTAAGATAAATCTCACAGAAGCCTCTGCAAAAATATCTTATGCTAACACATTTGACCCTAATTTCTGCCTCCTTCTAAGAGAGAGAAGAGCTACTTACCTATCTCAAATGCAAGATACGGCCGCAGAAGTAAAATCTAATGTGTTGGTAGTCGAAAGGCTCAGAAATAAGGCTGATGCAGACAGGAGAAAGGGAAGATCTGAGGCCTCAACCTCTGGTTCCTCTGTTGATGATACAGATGATGAAGAAAGAATAAGAGTGTGAGAAGCTTGAAGAAGAAGTTGTCACATTAAGAGATAAAGTTGTTCATCTCAACAAGAAAAAACAAGAGAGAGGAAGTTCCACATCAATAGTAAAGAAAGTTGAGGATAAATGTTATAGGTTACTAGAAAGGAAGAATGAAGAAAAGGCTAAGAGTTATGCATAAATCATCAAAGGCCCTATCAAGAAAGAAGATCCCTCAAAGGAGAAAATATCATAAATGAAGAAGACTCAATAAGAAGATTACGGAAGAGATGGATATCAAAGAAGACCCTCCACTTTTAGGTATAAAAAAATATTCAATCATTGTGAAGGAAACAACAAAAGAGAAGATCGTGATCATTCAAGGCATGAATTCAGAAGGACTACATCACAAAGAAGATCATTTACTTCCAGGTATCAAAGTTTCTTTTATGGTTATTATTTTACTTGTAATAACTTTGGACATAAAGTTTCTGATTGCAGAGCTTATGGAAAAAATGTTCAAACAATAAATGATTATGTGGCTCCATACAATATTCAGTGTCACAAATGCCACAACTATGGACACATAGCTCGTGATTGTAGAAGCATAATGCATACTTCCATGAAAGAAAACACTAATATCATATGCAATAAGGTTTGGAAAATAAAGAAAGAAAAGATGAATGAATAACAAGTGAATAAAGAACAGGTAAAGGAAGAACATGCGAATGAAGAATAGGTACTTGTGAATGAAGAACTCCCAAATATCATACTCTCAAGATTTGTAGTAGTGAAAGATCATGATGAATATACAGGAAAAGAGGAAGATGTCAGAATTCAAGAAGATGATGAAGAGGAAGATGTCAGAATTCATATGATAGAAGAGGANAGGAAACAACAAAAGAGAAGATCGTGATCATTCAAGGCATGAATTCAGAAGGACTACATCACAAAGAAGATCATTTACTTCCAGGTATCAAAGTTTCTTTTATGGTTATTATTTTACTTGTAATAACTTTGGACATAAAGTTTCTGATTGCAGAGCTTATGGAAAAAATGTTCAAACAATAAATGATTATGTGGCTCCATACAATATTCAGTGTCACAAATGCCACAACTATGGACACATAGCTCGTGATTGTAGAAGCATAATGCATACTTCCATGAAAGAAAACACTAATATCATATGCAATAAGGTTTGGAAAATAAAGAAAGAAAAGATGAATGAATAACAAGTGAATAAAGAACAGGTAAAGGAAGAACATGCGAATGAAGAATAGGTACTTGTGAATGAAGAACTCCCAAATATCATACTCTCAAGATTTGTAGTAGTGAAAGATCATGATGAATATACAGGAAAAGAGGAAGATGTCAGAATTCAAGAAGATGATGAAGAGGAAGATGTCAGAATTCATATGATAGAAGAGGACTATTACTCTGCATTAGGATGGTTTCCTCCACCTTTCTGAGCCATCCAAATTGGAGATTCCCAATAAATATGAATATTGAAGAGGGGGAGTCTAATAAACAACTCTATAGATCAGAGAACTATCTTTCAAGTAGTCTGAAGTATCTATAGAGTGATGGCAGAAATATAGAGTGACAATTTGATTATTTGAGGAGAAACTTTCAGAACACATTCCCATGCATGTATCAACTGAAAATTATGAAGTATATTGACACAATTCTCAGTCATAGGTTCATGATTGTATTTAGGATTACATGTATGCATTCATTTACAACAAGATCGAAGAAGTCTTCAGAAGAGTAAAGTGATAGATGAGTCAACATCGTGTGCAGTTGTGTAGCAGATTCATGGACAATTTTATGACATATGGACATATATGGATTCATGAGATATTTGGAAGGTATAAACAAATATATAATAGAAGATGAAAAAATATTGACAAATGGAATTGGTTAGTCACATGAAGGAAAGCAGTGAAAGTCATAGTAGAACAAGTGAAGAGAAACTGATAGTAGAATCCATACCGTCAGAGTGAAATTGTTGAAAATTATGGTCGTTGATGTAACTTTTAATGATTTTTATATATGCTAGAGAATTACAAGAGGAAGCACCAATGGAAAAGAATCACCCTAAGAGAGGAAATAAATCAAGTACAAGAAGCCCCACGTTGATCTACATGACATATTGCAGGGAAGTCAAGGGGAGAGAAATAATCAGAGAAAGAGATAAAGAAAGAAATATCATAAGCATGATGATAGGGGGAGACATACCATCAGGGGGAGTTACCATTTTTCCCGTGATATCAAAGTAGGAGAAAGCAAAAGATCACGAGTGAAAGATATGAAGGATGAAGACAAGGGGATCAACCCCAAAGTGAGATAACCTTTTCTATTGATGTCAAAGGGGGAGAGAAACATGAGGAGAGAAACATCTGGAGAGATATATGAGGAGCGATGGTCACAGGGGGAGTATGAGTGTTGCCATCGATGCCAAAGGGGGGTATTGTTGGAAATTTGGCTATCATTGATTTCAACATGAGTTGTTTTCATTTATGTCAATAGATGTGATGGGTGTACTTGAAGAAGTTTACAAGAATCCCCATAGGTGTGGTCATAAAGTCCGAAGTTGTTTGAGGAATAATGACATGAAGGACCGTGTAAATGTAGGTAACACACTCATAGATGGATATTCATCATTGTTTCATTTATAGACATAGGTGGTACATCACATGGTTCCTCATGGTTGAAGAGATATACCCTCATGAAGTTGTAATCCCCAAAGAATGGTTAAGAATCCCCTAAACAGTTACAATTCATTAATTAAAGGGTAAAGTGGTTGTAACAAGAAGCCCTAAAGTTAATAAGAGAAGTTACTTAGAAAAAATATAAATACACCTCAAAGAGTCTCTCATAAGTATAACACACACACACACACACACACACACATGTTATTGAATATATTTTATGGGGGATGGTTGTCACTAAGTAAGCTAAAACTATGGACTAATAAGAACCCGGTAAGGACTAATAAGAAACAATGTGCAAATGATTTAATCATAGCATTTTGGATCTTTCAAAGGTTGACCCAAAACAAAATCTTGACCCATATTGTTCTGGTGCTCGTGTATCCTTCATTGAAACAAATATTGTGTTCAGGATTTTAGTTATCTTGTACATAAATTTGCAAATTAGTACATAAATTTTTTACATGTTAGTACATCATTTATATAAAAACCAAAAACATAGTAGAAAATAAAAGATAATTTTTTAAAAGACAAATGGAAACTTATCAAAAGTCAAAGAATAATCATAAAATGATTATTTCCCAATAAATATATTATACATGACTAAAATATTCTATAATAAACAGTTCTCTTGCTTTTAAGTCAAAGAATAATCATAAACTAATTATTTTCCTTATACATAACCAAAATATTTTGCAGTAGACAACTTTCATGCTTTAGATGATTTGATCATTACTAACCAGAGAGAAAAAATAAATCATTGTTATATCATTTTGATGCAACAAAATATTGTGTGAACTTATATGGAAAAAAAAACAAAACAAAGAAAGACATGAAAAAAATTAAAATATTTTTAATTTTTTTTTGAGGAAAAACATTATTTTATGAATTTTTGGTAAAAATATTACATTAATATGAACTAAAAGAGTGCATATTAGATCAATATCATGTAACTACACAATTCTTAGAGTTTAAAATACATGTTGATACATTACACTTATACTCTCCAATATATGTTAAGGACATCATTTATAGGTGGATAAGGTGTATGAGAAGACATACGAAAATATTTTGGAGTTCTTCCTCCAACTACTTTATATGACAAAACATGATTTCTTATACTATGCATACTTAAAGAAGTTCTTCCACCAAATACTTTATATGACCAAAAGTGGAATTTGGATAGGAAGGTTATTGTTTTAATTAGTCCTTTTGAGGATCAAAATAAATTGTAAGTTGTGCATAGCGTATATAAAAATAACTAATGTTCAGCTCATGAGAGCTTTAGTTTAATATTTTAAGTTAAACTAAGCAAATTCAATCTAAGATGATCCATACTACGATAAATTAATGTTGATTTGTAGGCAAATAAAAGGAACATACACTAACCAAATTACATATTTTGAATTTATAAACAATGAAAAACATGCATCACTAACAAACAATTTTGATTCAGACAAAATGATATTTAGGTGTATATTCAGACAAAATGATATTTAGGAAGGGGGGTGGGTAGGGTATGTATACCTCCGTAGACTTTACCAATTTGGTGCCGAGAAAAATGATATTTAGATGTATAAACAATATAAGTGTGCACATGATAAATCATAATCATTATCTCCTTGAAAAACAYATATTTAGATTTATAAAGAAGAATAAACTATAATCACTTTACTTCATACAAAAATATTTTTGAGTCTATACACACTACAAACTTRTGTTAWGATTACAGATTCAATCCTTATCAAGAATAAATCAAAATTATTCATGATTACATAAAGATATTTAATTTTATAGACAATAACTTTAAATATATTTTAAATGAACATAGATTCATTTAAATTATGGATTCATAATTAATATGATGAAGATTTATAAACAAAAAATATTTTTAGTACCTTACTAAACCCTATAAAAATTTTAAAAAAATTGAAACTAAATTAATAAAATTAAAATAACATTATGCATCATAACTTGGAATAATAATATTTTACATTGGTAATTTGGTTTCTAAGTAGATTTTATTTATAGGTTTTATTTATTTTACTATATTTTGTTTATTTTTAGTTTCATTACTTTAGCATTTCCATTCTCCTGTTTAGGGACTATGCTAGTTTAATGCATTGTATAATGGGCATTGAGGGTGTGAGTGGTGAGCCAAATGATTTGTAGTCAAGGTCCTTCATTTTTTGTATTTCCAATGAGTGAAAGGATCCTTTACCTCTGTCTTGGGGCTTGGGAAAGTGAAACACTCTAAATTCCTTCATATTTTGCATCTCCAATGAGCGCAGGTTGTATTTGGGGCTTGGGAAGATAAACTTCCTAAAATACTTGAATGCCCTTTTTTCATTTTGTAGTCCCAATGGTTAAAGTATTTCTTAGTATGTACATTAAGTTTTGAAGAGTAATATTCTATTGAGCGTACATAAAGTTTCAAAGAGTAATATACTCTTAAACATACTCAAAGTTTCAAAAAGTAAGATACTTAAAAATAATGCATGGAGGGTCCCAACGTCAACTTGATTGTGGTGTCAACTACAAGGCACTGAAATCGTCCCATTTTCAGCGAGCGTCGTTTTGTTCCGTGAGTTAGAGTTCTACATGTTCTTATCATTTTTTAAAAACCAACGATCCAAGTCATCTTAAAATTGGATAAAACTACCACGGGAAAATTTCCCATCATAGAGGTGGAAATTTAATTCCAGCATAGTTCCTACTAGATTGGAGCCCATGTTTCCAAACAAGGGGGGTTATATGAGTGCCCCTTATACCACATTGTTGGTATCACAACAAAGGAAGTCCCATGTATTTCAAATTTTTAACGTTCAAAGAACGTCCTTTATACTCACTTTCTTAGGGGAAAGTTCAAGGATTAAGGGAATGAAGGGTTTCAAATTGATCCTTTATGATAGGCCTATGCACCTAACTTCATTTTGTTATGTTGTTGAAAAGTGAGCCCCATTGTTAGCATGGAACCTGTATGCATTATTGATTGGAGATCCATTCATTCACATGTGCTCATTGTGCGATGCCTCAAACTACTTGTTAATTCTCCATGTATAGGTCTTCAACCAACCACAAAGCATTAGCCTTGAGTAAAGAGTTTTTTTCTCGATGGGATAGTACTTAAACATGTTGGAAAGTTGGTTGTCATTGATGTCAACATGAGTGGTTTTCCTTGATGTCAATGGATGTGATGGGTGCACTTGAAGAAGTCTACAAGAAGCCCCATAGGTGTGGTCATGAAGCTTGAAGTTGTTTGAGGAATAATGACATGAAGGACAATGTAAATGCAAGTAACACACTCATAGATGGATATTCCTTGTTGTGTGATGTCTAACCATAGGTGGTATATAATGTAGTTCCTCACAGTTGAAGAGATATGCCCTCATTAAGTTGGAATCCTCGAATAATGGTTAAGAAGCCCCTAAATAGTTACAAGTCATTAATTAAAGGGTAAAGTGGTTGTAACAAGAAGCCCTAAAGTTAAGGAGATAAGTTACTTAGAAAAAGTATAAATACACCTCAAGGATTCTCTCATAAGTATAATACACACACAAGTTAATGAATATATTCTACGTGAGCACACTTGATCTATTAGGTGAATCTGAGATGACGAATCTGAGGCAACAGAAGAGTTAAGAGTGTGAAAGTTTCAGGATTTCAAGTGTGCGATGGTTTCTCTAAAGAAACCCTAATTTGGCTGAACCCCACAGGTCATATTACTAGCGTCCCATGAGGCACCACTGTGGTTTGCTTAGTGCTTATCACCTGATGATATGATACATTGTTAGAAGTACATTATGGCTATTTTGATATCTGGTTTGGTATATATCATGGTCATGTCATAACATGCTTGAGGCACACATTAGTGATGTTGGCATATGTGTGAGGCACATATTTGGTATATGATCTTGGTTGTTATAACATATGTAAGAGGCACATCTTTTGGTACTTTGTTGAGACACTTCATTGATGATATCTTATGATATATAGTGTATTGCATTATTGAGACATATCATGAGTGATATGGTACATGGTTGAGGCACATCTCAACGTCTTGGTGCAAGGTTGTTATGGTACATGGTTTAGTACATGGTTGACGCTTTGGTACATTGAACATGGTTTTGGCATGTGATTGAAGTATATGGTTGGTGTTACACACCTATTTGTCACAATTAAGTGAGGGAGTGTTTTTCATAATCCCTAGACATGTTGGGGGGGGAATTTATTATATGAAGGTCAAAATACTATGTGCACATGTATTATTCATTTTTATTGAAAAAAAAAATTGATTTAGTGTGAGAATCCACCTCACATCTAGTTTCCTAATCTCAAGGAGAAGTTGAGAGTCTTGTGCATGGTTGAGAGATTTTCTCAAACCAATAACCTAATTTGATGGATCTTGAGAGATATTTCCTCCTTAAAATCCTTGAGAGATATTTTTTCCCTAAAATCCTTGAGAGATAGTTTCTCCCTAAAAATCTTGGAGATCCCATTTTAGTGGCTCTAATGAGTGATCTTGTCCATGGTGGTTAAGCCTCCAAATCCTATATAATGAGGCCACTCAAGCGTGAAAGGGAGTTCATAAAAAGTTCAAAAGCATCATAATTATTGTCTAGTTATGCACAAAGGGGCTAGACAGGAGGAGCTTGGAGGAACACTAGCACAACGATAGTACGGTTGTAAGTGTTTCCATTGTTTCTCATGATTAATATAACTTGGCCTTTTTCATCATTCATGTTTTATTCAATTTAATGCATGAATGTTTGTTCTAGTTTAACTTACATAGATCATTTTTTATCTAACGTTATATAGTATAAGTGAAGGGTTGTCTTACCTTTTGCAGATAGATTGCAAGAGTTTGATCCTATGCTCAGATTTTGGATCAGGTTTGACACCGAAGTAGTGAGGACAACCTACAAAAAGAAGGTTATATATATCTCTCTTTCTCTTTCTCCTCAAACATCATGCATAAAAATATAGAATAGACAAGGAGGAGGGACACTAGTGTCCACTTGTTCTCTTCTGTCCTAGATCGAAGAGAACTTGGTCGAGGGGATTTCAACATGTCCACAGGGTGAAATTTCTCACAATAGAAAAATGGTGACTCCACTGGGGAATGATTGTTTCCTCAGTTTTTAGCCCTTCCCTTTTGTGTATTCTTGATGAATGCTTGATTTTTGAACTTCTTTTTTTTTCTTCATTAAGAATCTTAAAGAGTTTATAGCTTGTTCCGTGTTGAATCTGGGTTGTGCCTTGAGCTATTTGAAGCATTTTCAAACACTAACGCTGCCCCTTAGTGGCCTAGAAAGAGTTAGTAACGCTCCCTGACATTATTTTGGGGAGCGTTACCCCCTATAGTAACGCTCCCTGTTGGTCTTCTGGGGGGCGTTAGTCTCCTTCCAGGGTCAATTTTAGGCCTTTTTTTACTCTGTTTCTCAGGTTTTTTGACTCAGAATTTTGTCTCAAGGTCTTGTATGATTGGTTAGGACCTTGTTTGATTGTAAAGATTGTATTTATCACTCCTTTTTCCTCTTTTAAAGTTTTATCTCAGATTAAGTTATGAAAAGGTCATAAAATGTTCAAAGTTGATATGATCCTTGACTATAGTTTTGATTGTCAGTAGTCGTGATTTTTGTTGTCTGTACATCATCATAGTCTTGTCATTTACTTTCCAAAATATTTCAAGCCCTTTACTTGTTTGTTTTGAAAGTATCTTTCATTAACTTAAGGATAATACAAAGTGCATCAAACCCTGTACTTGAATTCTTCTTTTTGGAAAATTCCTTATCCATTGAGTGAATTCTCATTTTTTGGGGTTTCTTGCAAGTTTTAAGTGATCTTTGATCTCTGTTTTTGGAGGTTTTCAAAGAGTGATTTCCTTCTCTTTCTATCCAATAATGAGTACTTGATTGAGAAAATGTTAAGTGTATTCTTACACTTGAATGCTTTCAGTTCTCATTAAACCTTTGAGTACACTTGTTTGGATCTCTTTTGCTTCGTGTTCTTTTATGTTAGCATTAGTCTATTTCATTCTAATTGGAAGAAAAGGAGTAGAAAAAAATTGTATTTGAAGTGATTTCATTGCATAGAGAACCAAACAAAGAAGTTTTTTTAATTCAAATCTTCATTATGTAGAGCTTCGGTATGTCTCTTAAAGGAACTTGTTTTTTATTAGTTTTGAAATTTTAAGGATATCAATCAGATAATTTAGTAAACATTCAGATTATTCATTTATTGAGTAGAAAAGTTGCACTAAGTGTTGCATTGAGTGCTTTATTGTACTAGGAAGAAAAGAAACATCTTCTCCATCCTATAGATAGGACTCATTGAAAAAGAATTTTTTCATTTCATTCCTTTTTGCATGATTTTGGATTCATGTCATCACATCGCAAGTTTCACCTTCATTTACCCTTGAGTAAAAACAACCTTAAAGAATCAACCAACACATTAATAAAACGTATTAGAATTTTTATTTATAGAAACCCAAAAATAGCTTAAGGTTAGGGTCTTTGGACTAGGAAAGTGAGTAAATCATCCAAGACTACTAAAATATGACTATAGACTACTAAAGAGAGACAAAACTCCAATTGTCATATAGGTATAGTCGAGAACCCCCTATAACACAAGGGATAAACATGAGGTCGCATGTGAAAGAGAAACAAAGATCACCCCTCCAAAGCTTGACCAATTGTAGTGGAACAAGCGTATATTGGGGGTTTTTCTTGAGAAACTACTGGTTTCATTTGGTCTCGGTGCTTCGTGAATCCCAAATCTGTCTGGGGTCCTCATGAGTCTTACTGGTCCACTTCTCTTCAGTTCTCCTGAAGGACTTTGGAATTTGATATCTGGCCCATACATTCAGTCTCGAATGTCGACTGTACTCCCCCGGAGGCCGACTGTGATTTGGTATCCCTAGTGGCCTTTCGTAGGTATCTATAGAGGTGACTATGGGGGGATTCCCACGGTACTTAGGGAAGACTTCGTATCACACTTTCAGTACCCTTCGAGGGTGGCCTCGTGAAGCGAGGGCTACTTGCAACACGAAGGGTTATTATGTGGAGGTTGAGGTAACTGCTTCTCATATCTTCGTCGAGGACTTGATATCGAGTCTCTGGAAGACCTTTTTTCCTATTGTTTGCTTGATTGGTTATATTTAACTTTCTTAAGGCTGTTCTTTTTTGTTATTTGTAGTTGGCCTTAGCGATTTTTATCATTATTTTACACTCATTATGGCAAACCACGTTCTGTGTAGATCACATAGAATGCAAGGGTTTCCACTAGAAGGGTACAAACCTATACCTCCTCACTCACTACACCCTTCTAACGAAGGAACTATAAACAAAGAGATTGTTTCTAATACTGGGAGTATATGTACTCCTCTAGTTGATCATTCTGAAGGGGTGACCAAAAGTTCCCAGGAAGGCTTTGTCCCTCCTGTAAATCCACCTTTGATTGGTCCTCTTGGCCCAATTGTCGTACAGTAACCCTCTTCGAGAGAGTTTGAATATGTGATAGATTTTTCTTCTTCTCGTACACCACTTAGAGGTCTCAATGAATATTTATATATGGAATCGGAACGATTACCACCTCCTTTGTCCACATATGTTGTATAGAATCCTACACAAGCACCCTCTGCTTCTGCTTCTCCTCTATTTGAAAGGTCATTTGGCTAGATCATATCTTAGATTAGTCAATTGAATATTTCTCAGCCTATAATCCCGTAGCAACAACCAATGAGTGGAAGTTCTATTGGATCTTTTCTCATGCCAAGTGAAATATTTGCTCATAATATAACGCCTTCGTCTAGCCAAGTACTTGGTAGTGTTGTTGATCCGGGTGGTTATTCTACTAGTGGCTTCAATTTTTTCGCCTCTAATCAAGTTGGTACTAACACTATAGTTGCTCAAACTATCCAAACTATACTTATGGCTATAGGTATCTCATTCTCATATTTTCTTGGGGGACAAATCCCAATTGGGGGGAAACCCCTAGTTGGAAACAAAGTTACCAACTTAATGAGAACTGTGACCTCAAAATGAGAACTCTGGCCCAAAAACCCATATTCTTGCAAAAAAAACATGAAAATCAACTCCCAAATCAAAAAGTGGTGCTACCTATAGCACCACTTTTTCAAACGGGGTCAAAATTACAACATTTTTCAAACATGGCCATCAAAACTCATACAATGGCTCAGAAAAACCTTCAAATCGGCACCTAAATAAAAAAAATGATGTTACAGATTTTTTTTTTCAAAACGTTAAATTTATAGATATTTTGGAATCGTATTTTTAGTAGTCGGTACCACTGAAACCAAAACCTCAAAATCAACCATCAAATTGAAAAGAACTGCTACCGGTAGCACCAATTTTAAATTTGGGGTATTAAAATGACACATTTTTTAAAGTGGTAATCGAAATCATCGTTACTGCAAACAAAATCATCAAATCGACCCTAAGAAACTAAAAAAGAATAAAAA
>SNQJ01S0054933.1:90735-101201 GCA_010110895.2 Picea sitchensis | reverse complement strand
TCAACCTATCCACAGGGTGAAATTTCTCTCAACAGTTGGTTGCATATCATTGATGATATGGTACAGGTTTTGGTGCATAATTGATGCATGGTATGGTACAATTTTTGGTACATCGTATGCATGGTATGGTATAGGTTTTGGTACATGGTCGATGCATGCTATGGTACAGGTATTTGGTACATGTTTTGGTACATGGTTGAGACACACAGGTTGATGATGGTATATTAGTTATAGTGACAGAGACAATGGCAGTTACAAGTTGATGTGACAGTGATAGTGACATGTTGATGTGACAATGGCAGGGACATGTTGATGAATCAATGGCAGTGACATGTTGATGTGGGACTGTCAGGGATAGGTTGAGGAGATTGACAATGACAGGTTGATTGATGTATCAGAGACAATGGTAGTTAAAGTATCAATGGTAGTGACAGGTTGAGTCTACACTTATATTTCAGGGCAGTAGGATGGGGCAAGGAAAGGGGGTTGTAGCCTCCTTCTAGTTGGAGCCAACGAACACAAGGAGTTGTATCTTCCTTCAGGTTTGAACCTATAAATCAGGGGGTCATAGTATCCTTCTGGTTGGAGCTAGAGAAATCAGGGGGTCATAGTATCCTTCTGGTTGGAGCTAGAGAAATCAGGAAGTTGGAGATTCCTTCAGGTTGGAGCCTGTAAACTAGGGGTTTAGAGCCTCCTTCCAGTTATAGCCGGTAAATCAGGGAGTTGTAGATTCCTCCAGGTTGGATCCTGTAAATAGGGGGTTGGAGCCTCCTTCGAGTTGGGGCTAGAGAATTGGGGAGTTGGTGCTTCCTATGAATATATTCCTTTGATATATAAGAAAGAATGTCATTGTTTTCTCCCATTTGGGTTTCCATGTAAATTATGGTGTATTGTGTATTTGATGTGATGTTTTTGAATGGTACTACTTATGATTATATGCTCATGTTGTATTGAATGCATAAGTGATAAACTATTAAATATTGTTGATAAAGTTGAAGTTTATATATATTATGATTGAAAGTGGTAAAAAGTGCTAATACTGATTCACGCCCTCCCCCACCCCCCCTCTTATTATTCCAATAATTGGTATCATAGAAGGTCCTTCAAGAATTAGTCTAACTATTGGATGGTAGATCATGGAAAGAAACAATATGTATAAGAACGAAATACCACAGTTTGATGTTCAGAATGGTCAGAAATATGAAATGCGAAGAAGAAAAATGAAATTATTTTTATAGGCAAAGGGATATGATGTTTGGAATTATTTGTTAAAAGATACACCGCTACAAAGAAACCAAAGACTACAACCAAGAAGGAATTGAAAAGAAAAAACAAAATGTAAATGGATTTCATTTTGGAAGAATTTTTTGATTTAGCTAAAGTCAAAGTGAGACAGTGTTCATCAGCCAAAGAGCTTTGGGATAAAATAAATAATATCTACTTCATAGAATCTCATATTATCACAGAACCTGAGCATATTAAACAAGATGCAAGAAAAAAATAAGAATAAATATGCTCGTCATGTTAGAAAGATTCAAAAGAAGAATATTTTGAAGAAGGCACAGTAGATCTTGAAGTATAATTAATTAGTTCTTTAGATAAATTAACGAAAGAAAGGAAGAAAACCAAGTCTCTTGAGGAACAATTAGTCAAGAAGGATTCTCAAGAAAGTTCCTAAGAATCCCATCAGGTCATTGTGAATCTAAAATCTCAGCTGGAAGAAGCCAAAGTGATTGAAGAAACTCTCAAGAGTTGGTTGGAAGAAAAACAGTGTTTGGAAGCCAAAATAATAACACAAAGAAAGAAAATAGAAAATAGAGAAAAGATTATGACAAGCCATCCCAAGGAAATATCTGATAACTTAAATAATCTTGAAGAAGAATTCAGTCAACAAGAAAGAAGACTTGAAGAAGAAATCATCACCTTGAAGACTCAACTTGAAGAAGCAAAGAGAATGAAAAAAGTCTTAAAGATACAGATGATGAAGAAAGACGAAGAGTGTGAGAATCTTGAAGAAGTTGTCACATTAAGAGCTAAAGTTGTCCAGCTCAACAAGAAACATCAAGAGAGAGGAAGCTCCACATCAACACTAAAGAAATTTCAGGAGAAATGTTATAGGTTACTAGAAAGGAAGAATGAAGAAAAGGCTAAGAGTTACGTATAAATCATCAAAGGCCCTATCAAGAAAGAATATCCCTGAAAGGAGAAAATATCATAAATGAAGAAGAGTCAAGAAGAAGATTACTGAAGAGATGGATATCAAATAAGACCCTCCACTTTTAGGTATAAAACAATATTCAATCATTGTGAAGGAAACAACAAAAGAGAATATCATGATCATTCAAGGCATGAATTTAGAAGGAATGCATCACAAAGAAGATCATTTACTTATAGGTATCAAAGTTTATTTTATGGTTTTTATTTTACTTGTAATAACTTTGGACATAAAGTTTTAGATTGCATAGCTTATGGAAGAAATGTTCAAACAATAAATTATTATGTGGCTCCATACAATATTGAGTTTCATAAATGCCACAACTATGGACACATAGCTCGTGATTGTAGAAGCATGATGCATACTTCCATGAAAGAAAACACTAATATTAGATGCAAGAAGGTTTGAAAAATAAAGAAAGAAAGATGAATGAAGAACAGGTGAATAAAGAATAGGTAAAGGAAGAACATGTGAATGAAGAACACATATAGGTGAATGAAGAACTCCCAAAGATAATACTCTCAAGATTTGCAGTAGTGAAAGATAATGATGAATATATAGGAAAAGAGGAAGATGTCAGAATTCAAGAACATGATGAAGAGGAAGATGTCAGAATTGATATGATAGAAGAGGAAGATTACTCCGCATTAGGATGGCTTCCTCCACCTTTTTGAGCCATACGGATTGGAGACTCCCAATAAATATGAATATTGAAGAGGGCCAGTCTAAGAAACAACTCTACATATCAGAGAACTATCTTTCAAGTAGTCTGAAGTATCTGTAGAGTGATGGCAGAAATACAGAGTGACAATTTGATTATTTGAGGAGCAACTTTCAAAACACATTCCCATGTATGTATCAACTGACAATTATGAAGTATATTATTGACACAATTCTCAGGCAAAGGTTCATGATTGTATATAGGATTCCATGTATGCATTCAGTTACAACAAGATCAGAGAAGTCTTGAGAAGTGTAAAGTGATAGATGCATCAACATCATGTGCAGTTGTGTAGCAGATTCATGGACAATTTTATGACATATGGACATATATGGATTCATGAGATATTTGTAAGGTCTAGACGAATATATGATAGTATATGAAAAAATATTGACAAGTGGAATTGGATAGTCACATGAAGGAAAGCAGTGAAAGGCATAGTAGAACAGGTGAAGAGAAACTGACAGCAGAATCCATACCATAAGAGGGAAATTGTTGAAAATTATTGTCATTGATGTAACTTTGAATGATTTTTATTTATGCCATAGAATTACAAGAGGAAGCACCAATGGACAAGAATCGCCCTAAGAGAGGAAAAAAAGAAAGTACAGGAAGCCCCACATTGATCTCCGTGACATATTGCAGAGAAGTCAAGGGGAGAGAAATCATCAGAGCAAGAGATCAAGAAAGAAAGATCATAAGCATGAATATAGGGGGAGACATACCATCAGGGGGAGTTACCATTTTTCCCATGATATCAAAGAGGGAGAAAGAGAAAGATCACGAGTGAAATATCTGAAGCATGAAGACAAGGGGATCAACCCCAAAGTGAGATACCCTTTTCCATTGATGTCAAAGGGGGAGAGAAACATCTGGAGAGATAGATGAGGAGCAATGGTCACAGGGGGAGTATGAGTGTTGCCATCGATGCCAAAGGGGGATATTGTTGGCAAGTTGGTTGTCATTGATTTAAACATGAGTGGTTGTCATTGATGTCAATAGATGTGATGGTTGTAATGAAGAAGTTTACAATAATCCCCATACGTGTGGTCATGAAGTCCGACATTGTTTGAGGAATAATGACATGAAGGATAGTGTAAACATAGGTAACACACTCATAGATGGATATTCATCATTGTGTCATTTACAGTCATAGGTGGTACATCATGTGGTTCCTCATGGTTGAAGAGATATACCCTCATGAAGTTGTAAGCCCCAAAGAATGGTTAAGAATCCCATAAACAGTTACAATTCATTAATTAAAGGGTAAAGTGGTTATAACAAGAATCCCTAAAGTTAATAAGAGAAGTTACTTAGAAAAAATATAAATACACCTCAAAGAGTCTCTCATAAGTATAACACTCTCACACACACATTATTAAATATATTCTATGTGAGCACACTTGATTTTGATTTTTTTAGCAAATCTAAGACGTCCAATATGAAGTAGCGAAATAGTTAAGAGTGTGAAAGTTTCAGGATTGCAAGTGTGCGGGTGTTTCTTTCAAGAAACCCTAATTTGGTTGACCCTCATGGGTTAGACTACTAGTGTCCTGCGAGGCACTCCCAGGGGTTTCTTAGTGTCTATCATGCGAGGCCCCGCATGACACCAATATTAGTCCCATGAGGATAAGACAATTTTGGGGAGAGATGCTTGTGTCGGGTTGTTGATGCCCAGGTTGGTATGTTTGTCTATGATTGAAGCACCAGGTCAACTAAAAAATTAGAGGAATGTTTATATGCTTGTAATGAGATTATATTTTGGTGATATTATGGCACATGCTTGAGGCATGTCTTCATTATATTGTTGATACGTTAGCACATGCTTGAGAGGTGCATGTATGAGGTATATTTATTGGGGATATTGATGCATGTATAAGGCACTTCTTAATGATGTTATGGCACATGTTTGAGGTACATGCATTTGATGATATGGTACATACTTGAGGCATGTCTTGGTGATGGTACATGTTATAGAAAGATTTGCCTCACCCCATGCAATATTGCACATAAGGCCTTTTTCCATTTGCTTATAAACACTTTTCATCCCTTTTTGCAAATCCCAGAGCTAAAAATACATTTTTTCCACATATACACACCGTGCCTACTATACAACATGTGTATACGCAAGTTGCACCACTATAGCCCGCGTACATCAGGAAATGTGCCCAAAAATGAAAAATGGTGTCTGGTTTCCATGTCACGACAAGAGATCAATGATCCCTGGCCTTCCACATACTGGAAACGTTCTGACTCGGCCCTTCAGTTCCACTTGGAGGCTATAAATGGACCAATTCCGAGCTATGGAAAGGAGGAGAAAGAATTCAACATTGAGAGAAAATTTACTTTGGAGGAATTATTCACTTCATATTGAGTCTACATCCCTTTATCCTTTAAGTCTGAAAACAATGTTCATCCCCCAATCTCTTCCCTTATTGAGTGATAATTCCATTATCTCTCTTTCATGAGATTTCTTTTGGTGGAGGATTGAAGTGGTGGAGGCCTAGCTGGAAGGAACTTAGTTTCTCAGTTCTGAACCATGCCGACACAAAAGTCTGTAACTGATTCACTTCTGCTGATTATATCTTAATAGAAATACTATTTTCACTTTTGTTGATTATATCTTAATAGAAATACTATTTTCTCGTCCAATTGATATCTTACAAATATTTGAATTATTATTCCATGGGTGTATTTGTTATGTATGTTAATGGATTATGCTATTGAATGTGCTAACATCATATATTATCACCATATGTTTTCTTTGCTTGGTTGTTGAGGACTAGTTGTAGGTATATTGCTTTGGGTAAAGTGCTCAATGGTGGACTTCATCGAACGTCTAGATGAGGTAGGCCTTTTATCTTGTCTTGCTAGAATATTTGTTTATATAGAATACTTGGGAATAGAGTTGATTTCTTCAGTCATTTTCGTCTGTTGTGGTTTTCCCCTAGCCATAGAGAGATTTTCCTCATAACAATACACCTTGGTGATGATATGATACATTGTTAGAAGTGAATTTTGGCTATATTGGTATCTGGTTTGGTATATTTCATGGTGATGTCATCACATGCTTGAAGCACACACTAGTGATTTTGGAATATGTGTGAGGCACATATTTGGTATATGATATTGGTTGTTATAACATATGTATGAGCAATATATTTTGTTACTTTGTTGAGACACTTCATTGATGATATCTTATGATATATGGTGTATGGCATGATTGAGACATATCATGAGTGATATGGTACATGGTCAAGGAACATCTCAAGGTCTTGTTGCAAGGTTGTTATGGTACATGGTTTTGTACATGGTTGATTCTTTGGTACATGCCACATGGTTCTGGTATGTGATTGAAGTATATGGTTGGTTGCATATAATTGATGATATGGTATAGGTTTTGGTGCATGATTGATGCATGGTATGGCACATGTTTTTCTACATGGTTGATGCATGGTATGGTAAAGGTTTTGGTACTCAGTTGACGCATGATATGGTACAAGTCTTTGGTACATGGTTAAGACACACAAGTTGATGATGGTATATCATTAATAGTGACAAAGACAGTGGCAGTTACAAGTTGATGTGACAATGACAATGATAGGTTGATGTGACAGTGACAGGGGCATGTTGATGAGACAGTGACAGTGAAACATTGATTGATGCATCAATGATAGTGGCAGTGACAATATCAATGGTAGTGACAGGTTAAGTCTACACTTAGTTGGAGTCGGAGAACACAGGGAGTTGGAGATTGTAAATCAGGGGGTCTTAACCTCATTCTAGTTGGAGCGAGAGAATTCGTGGAGTTGGAGCTTCCTTCAATTTGGAGCCTGTAAACTAGGGGGTTGGAGCCTCCTTCCAATTGTAGCTGGTAAATCGAGGAGTTGTAGCTTCCTTCTTGTTGGAGCCTGCAAATAGGGGGTTGGATCCTCCTTCCAGTTGGAGCTAGAGAATTGGGAAGTTGGTTCTTCCTATGGATGTATTATTTTGATATATAAGGAATCATTATGTGGTTTTATCCCATTTGGTTAATTTCCACATAAATTATGGTGTATTGTGTATTTGATTTGATGTTGTTGAATGGTATTGCTTATATGCTCATGTTATATTGAATGCATAAGTGAAGAACTATTGAATATTGTTGATAACGTTAAATTTTATATATATTGTGATCTAAAGTGGTAAAAAGTGCTCATATTGATTCACCCCCCCCCCTCTCATTATTCCAACAAACCAAAATTCTTAATTTAATTTCCATCCTTAGCTTGGAAATTGTGTTACAGATTTCTAATAAACCTAGGAACCTCCTCACTTGACAATGTTAGAAACAACTTGTCCTTCAATCCTTTGAGCATGGGTTGATCATACCATAATGAACAAGGGAACCAAATAGAGACTCTTTGCTTGACACTAAAAATTAGTAGAATTTGTCAATTTTTTTTGTTAACTCTTTTCTTTGAACTTGAATGAATTGAATAATGAATGAATATCATGAACCGCTCACCATGTTCTTCCTGCAGTGTCCCAGAATAAGAGGCAATATAACACTAGCTCATATGGAAACTGAAACCTAAAATGATTGGTGCAATTCCTAGAATTAACAAAGCCTCCACCTTAGGAACTCCAAGCTCAATGGGGTGCTCAGAATTCCAAGCTCTTTAGAGTTTATACCTGCACTAATAAAATGAATTTATGAAGTAGTGCAAGGGAAAAACAAGAAAGTTGGGCTTGAATGTCATTGAACTTGATTTTGAGATGTGTTGACCATGTAGTAATGGTAGGGGAAAACACTAAGGATATTCAATGCAAATACTTTACTAGTTATCCCAAAACTCCTAAGGCCAAATAAATGAAGGAAACGTTGACAAAATTTAGGCACCATTGTACTCAACCCTACTTGAAAATTGATTGTTCATGGGTATATACATTACTTAAGTTTCTCACAAAACAATACTATATTCATATAATCGACAAATGGGAAAGTAACATTATGCATATAAAGAAAGGGAAAAGACTATATACAAGCCTACCCTAATATATACAAGCAACATCACTCCAACCTACTAAAAGAAAAGTTTCATATGGTTCTTGTGTACAAGCAATTTCATTTTCTCACCATTTAGATCAGTGCTTAGAAAGAAAGTATTCATCAATCACTTGGTCAATTAAAGGAGTGGGGAAGTTATCTTTGGGACAAGATTGATTGAGATCACGAAACTTAGTGCAAATACAGGTGGTGCCTTGATTTTTGTTAACATGAATAGGATTAGATACCCAAGATTTATAGGCGATTAGGTAGATAAAAATAGTTCTATGAAGTTTATCAATGTTTGTTTTAATTGTTGGGGCTTTGTGGGATGGATAAGCCAT
Organism: Picea sitchensis; assembly: GCA_010110895.2. Lineage (NCBI taxonomy): Eukaryota > Viridiplantae > Streptophyta > Pinopsida > Pinales > Pinaceae > Picea > Picea sitchensis. The sequence goes on along the minus strand of SNQJ01S0054933.1, from coordinate 92,892 downwards.
TGTTTCTACCGAATAGGTTATGCATCCAATCATGTGTTACCATTGCAACTAGTATCAACACCATGCAATGAATCTTAACCCTCAAGTTAAGATTCCAACCCCAATGTAGTGACCATTAACCCTTAAATTGAACCAAAAACAAAAAATTACCTTAACTTCCAAAATAAACTCTTAACTTCAAAAATGAAAAATACATTCACATCATAAACAACACAAAAATATTGTTAAGAACCCTTCAGGTAGGGTAACACCAAAAACTACTTTGTATGGAAGGAATCACTCCATAATCCATGACTTCTACAATGCAATAGCATCCAACCTATCTCAATACAATGATATTCAATATATATATACTTTCTCATGAGTACTTATAGGGGTATATACCAATTACCCTTCATTATTATATTATTTCCTCTGACCACCTAGTGGGCCTATTCCAGTCCCCCCCTCCTTCTTCATCTTTTTTAATTTGTATTGATCTTATCTCCTTGATGCCTTGTAGCCTGGTTTCTTTCAATTATTTTGAAATGAATAAGTAAGATGAACCTCCATGTTTCACTCTCTTTATTATGGTTCAGTTTCATTCATTTTGGCTTATGTCAATGTTGACTTTTAATAGGTTTTAAAATTGCTTACTTTTCAAATTTTTATCCAACTTGAAAATCAAACCCTTTCTTCCCTTGAATTTTCCCCAATTAACAAATTTTGTCACTTCCTCAACTATTATTTTCTTTTGGTTTCGAGTTTCTTCTCTTTTTCTTTAGTTTGTTTTCCCTTTATTTTTTATTGAGGTTTATTTTCCTTTAAATCCAATTCCTTCTGTTTGAAATCTTCGAAATCCCTTTTTCCCCTCATCTTTATTTGTTTAAAATCCCCCCCCTCTAATTTTCAAGTTAGGCCTGACTGTCAAATCAAGCCCCTTTTAATTTTTCTCATGTTCTCCTACTCCAATTTTGAACTCAGGACCAACTTAAAAATCAGGCCCCCTTCTATTCTTTATTCAAGTGGTCATTTATTTTTCAAATTTGAATTATATTTATTGTTCAAACTTACATCCCAATATTTAGACAAATCCCAAATTCCAAGTTGGGCCCTTCCCTCCCTTTTGATAATCGAATCTCTTCCGGATTTTCCAATCAGAAGTCTTCTTACCTTCAAACTTTCCTTCCCCTTTATCCTCAAATCAATCCTGACTTCAAAATTGGGCCCTAACCTTACCTCCCTCTGTTGAACCTTAGCCCACTTTTGAGATTGCAGCCTGATCTCCCAAATAGGTCGTCCTATTAACATTCAAACTGTTCAAACTTTTAGTCTTTTGTTAGAATGATTTTTGTTATATTACCTCCTCTTAGAACTTTAGGTTGTACCTTTTTTAAGCTTGATTCTTTAATAAAATCGATCTTTGAATCATACCCTCCCATCATCAAGGCTCCTAAAATATTGGTACAATTTGGTGATCGATCCCAATTTCCAAATCGAGCCTTCCCATTGTACATTAGTGAGAAGGGGTCCCAATTTTCAAATCAAATTCCCGTTCCACCAACCTTTTGTTCACTTCTTTGATCTTTTTTGAGCCTCCATGCAACCTTCAAACTCTGCTCCCAAACTAGAAGTCTCTCTTTCAAAAATATTTATAATTTGATTGCAATCAACCCGATTTCAAATTTCTCGAACCTCCTTTCCACTGAATGCTCATAAATCATCCCGAATAGGTAATCATCTTGATCCTCAAATTGGACCTCCTCTTCAGAAGATTTGTTTGAACTATGTATTTTTTGGCCTAATTTCATAATCAACACTAATTAGAAAATTGGGGACTCCCACATCAAATGTTGGTGAAAAGGTTTCCCAAATCTCAAATCACCCCATTATTTCAAACTCTTTTTACTTTTTTTTTTTTTTTTTAAGTTTTGAATCCAATACCTAAAGGCATAATTATGTATCAATGACTTGAACAACCACCTTTTCAAACTTTAGTAATAAGAATGATTTTTGAAATATGAATTAAAGTTCGAGCATAAGACGTCTCATGGTTTGATTAGTATACATTATAAACTAGCGGATTGTTTCCCTTAGTAACGCTCAAGGCCACAAAAGAATGTACAAATGTTAGATTTTGAACATTTAGGGGCATTTTTCATCATAGTTTACAATATC
>SNQJ01S0054933.1:77461-90729 GCA_010110895.2 Picea sitchensis | reverse complement strand
ACAAGTTTTTTTTTTTTTTTTTCTAGTTCAAATTTGCATTGAGAATTCACATTCAAAAGATGCATTTGATTCTCCCATTGCAATAGAATGAACCTCAAGTTGAGGTTTTGTTGAGTACATAACATACCCTAAAATTTTAGCTACCACTTTTCTTTGATTTCACAAGTAATTTTTAGCATTTTTTATTTGGCTAATTTTATGCATTTCATGTAGTTTAGTAGTCATCATTATTTTTGAGAAAACCCTGAAAAAAATCTTTATTTTTCAATGTCCCAAAGATTAATTTTGAACTAAAAAAGGTTTGTATCGGTGAAGTCAAACTACTTCCATTGTTAGGCTAAAAGTTATTTTTTACATTGATATGAAATTTTTTTGAACCACTGATATGAAATTTTATTCGAGTGCCAATGGTAAAGTTTTTGAGATCGTCAATGGAAAAGGTAAGTTAAATCATTAATGAAAGTTTTTGGAAGTGTTGATGAAAAGGGTAAGTTTTTTGAACCACTAATGAAAGATATTTTCGGTGTCAATGGAAAAGTTATTTCACTCACTAATGAGAGAAAGTTATCACGGGAACGGATGAGGAAATTTGAATGTCTCAATATGAAAATTTTTAAACTCGATGATACAAAATTTATTTGGGGTGCCAATACAAAGGATATCATTTCACCAACAAGTGGCCATTGGCCAAGTTTTTAAGTTCGGTATTTCGAAGAAAATGAAAGTTGTATTTTGCACATTGTTGAGTTTCGTTGCATGTCCAAATTTTCTCTCGCCACTAATAAAAACCAATCGACATACTTGTTGTGCACAATTATCAAGGTAGGTATGATCACTCAATCACATTCACTTTGACATCATTGTCTTAAAAAACTTTGCTAAAAGGAAAGTGTTGAGCGACCATAGAAGAAGTAAATCTATTGGTCATTAATATGATGATTTGATGGTTAGGATGTCCAATCGCCATTTAATTTTTGGGATTGGGTGAATCCAATCAGTTTTTACAGAGATTTTGTCATCATAACACCAAGATTTCGTACATTTGTTATACAATTTGAATCCTCCAACCAATTGAACCATGTTGAGTATGAATTAATCTTAGACTTTGTGAAATTCAAGTGTTGTTGACAAAATTAACTACCTATAAGAGCTTGGTTTGAGAGATAGAGTTATTATTTCCAGTGTGACTAATTGTCTGTGGTAATATTGTTGTGTTTTTCATGTCCCCGCATGTAGGAAACATAATCATGAGCCAAGGTGGATTGTGGGCATTAGTTCCCCTAATTCAATTTATTGTTATTCCCATTTGCCTAGCATGGATAAGTTAATAAAATTGAATTTTTAACTAGGTCTATGCATTTTAGATGATGAATTTGGACCAAAGGAATGTTTCAGAATCTTTGTTTCAATGATATGACTATTAATTCAAAATTCATCTAAGATTTGTTTTATTTAGCATAACTTCCATTAAACATTTATTAATCTAATAAATTGTGCATCATGCTTATGGATTCAATGTTTTTGGATACAATTGTTTTATTTATGTTGGTTTGAATTGATTATGGTGCATGAAACATGCCACCAAGAAGAACCCCTATGATAACTCCAACTAAGTCTCCAAAGGCAAAGGAATGTTTCAGAATCTTTGTTTCAATGATATGAATATTAATTCAAAATTCATCTAAGATTTGTTTTATTTAGCAGAACTTCCATTAAACATTTATTAATCTAATAAATTGTGCATCATGCTTATGGATTCAAAGTTTTTGGATACAATTGTTTTATTTATGTTGGTTTGAATTGATTATGGTGCATGAAACATGCCACCAAGAAGAACCCCCATGATAACTCCAACTAAGTCTCCAAAGGGAAAATCTAAAGAAATAGGGGAGGGTTCCTAAAATTAGCCAATATAGGTTGAGGATCCATTAGAGGAATGTGTTCTTGTAATTCAGTTCCCTATACTCAAGGAGTATCTACCACAACCAATATTTAAAGACATTGAAGCAAGCATGTGAACTTAAACCCCTTTCCCATGGTGGAATGAATTTTATTTGAAGTTAAAAAAAGAAGAATATCCAGAGGTGATACCTCATATTGATCATATGGTTAGGGAAATTGATGATAAAGTCTTCATGAATATCATAAAATATTGTCCGCACTTTGTTGGAGCAAGAGCACTAGTCTTCGCTTGTCCTGAGGCCATTGTGTGGATTATAGACTAGACTAATTTAAAGAAGAGTATGGTTGTAGATGAGAATGGTGAAAGTGTGGGCTCGTTCCTCACTGAGAATTTGAGAGGTATTATATGTTCCCAAAACCTGAAGTCATGCTAGTTACTCCTTTCATGAATGATTTTTATGAAAAAAATGATGAGAAAAACACTTTAGCAAGATGGTGGAGGGAAGATTAAAGGTTCTTTCATAAAAATACTATTTGGTATGCTATTATAAATTTGAGAGAGCCTTACATGTATATTATGGATTCGTTGTGTCGATTGTATGGAGAGAGAAATTGTTCTCGGTTCACATATACATGGGTACCATTAGCTTACATAGTAAACACAACATGAGCATTATTTAATTGGGCGACAATTTTATCTAACCAACTTAATATTATGATTGAAAGAGTGCATGAGGACAAGGAAAATCCTAGTGTTGTGCCTACCTTTTATATGGATTTGTATTTATTGGATGTTTTATGTAATAAAAATATATTTGCATGTATTAACTTTAGTTCGAATTATTAGAGGCCCATGTACATCTCTATTGTCATATTTTATGGGACAATAAATACAAGAGGTCATATACAAACATTTGTGACTTTTTCTTGGTACAATTGTATTACCTCATTTTCTATAAAGAATTCCCCAGATTACTTGATGATGCAAAGAATCTTATAAGTCATATCGACAATTGGTATGTGCAACAAGACCTAACTCACATAAGGATTTATGGTGCAACTACAACACCTCATATTATGTTCGAGTATGTACCAAATAGGCCTTTTGTGGGTGAAACATCCTATCAGACATTTCTACAAGGATTAAATGCTTCATTATTAAAAGAATAAAAGAAATATATATTTATCCCTTTTGGTTTCAAGCTAAGTCATCATTTCATAAAAGACCCCAAGAACACAAGGCAAGAAGCATCCAGTCATCTTGCGTACAAATTCCTACTTGGGAAATTTAGAAGGCATGACCCCAAAGGCCCGATGGGTAAGCACCATGATTTAATATCTTTAACTTAGCCATATAGTCATGAGTGATGGGAAGATGAATTATTCTTTGAAAATTCTCATGATTGGGATTAGCTATTAAAGAGAAGTGGAAGAAACTAGAAGGATGGAAGAAATTAGGTTGAAAGAAGAAGCAGAGTTTAAGGTTATTCAAGATGAGCAGGTGACGCTACAACAAGAACAAGAATTTGAGAGGAAAATTGAAGAGGAGCTGAGAATATAACAAGAAGAAATTGTCGCTCGAGAAGAATTGAAAACAAGGAGGAAGGTTTTTGAAGTAGAGCAGAAAAATAAGGATTTGCAAGAAGCCAAGAAGAAGCGATGAGAAAGGGAGTAATTAGAAAGGAAGTCAGTTGAAGAGAAGGCTTAGCAAGAAAAAGAGACTAGGAAAAAAGAATAAGAATAGTAACATCATAATGTTGGGGAACAAAAAAGACAAGATGAGGAAAAGCTAGAATTCAAAGAAAAGAAGAAACAAGAAGAAGAAGTAGAAAAATAAAGGTTTTGCTAGAGGAAGCTACAAAGAAACAAGGTAATTTTGGGAGTACAACAAAGAAGAAACCAAAACAACAATAATATCATCATTCTACCAAGCTACCCAGTAGAGTCATTGATTTGACTAAGGATAACAAAGTTGTCCGTAGATCGAATGATAAGAATAAGGAATATTCTTCTAAGTCAAGTACTCAGGTTGCATAAGTTGCCCCTAAAGAAATTGATCAAGTTTAGAAGTTGGAGAAGGAGAAAGCAATTGGAAAGGGAAAATAACTAGAAATGGAGAAATTGTATACCTCTAGAAGTCTAAAAAATATTACATCATGGGGTGACCATCCAATTCCAGATCCCCTGGAGGAACTTATCGATTTAGAGTCTATTTCCTATAATCGTCGAAGATAAACCATTTTCAAAAGAACAAGGAAGAGTATGAGGGTAGATATAGATAGTGTTGTGTTATGCAATCTAGAAGAAACTCTTCTGGAACTTAAAAGAGAAAAAAATAGTGAGTTGATCTCTATCAAAGTAGCAATTTCACATTCTACTATTGACAGAGCCAAATATGATGAGAGTGAAGTAGAGAGCATGAGGATAGAAATTGCATACCTAAAATACCAAGTAAATTACTATAAAGGATCCCATGATACTATTACTAAATTCATAGAGGATATTTTGGATGAGGATAGAAGCATGACCAGGTTAAGAAGGATTTTATAGCCAAGGTGTTAGAGCTTCAAGAAGAAACTCTGTAGTTGTCAGTATTGCATAAAGAAACTTAGAGGTGGAATGAGAAGCAAGCTAAGATATAGGATCATATTGATTACATCAAATAAATTTAGAAATCCCATGGAGAAGAAGATCATGGCATCAAGCTTCTAACTGAGGAGGGATTAGCTAGAATGAAACATTCAGTGAAAAATTGGGGAGAATTGGCCGAGGTTTCATAGAACCAAGTTAGTGATAAGTGGTTGGCATGCCTGAAAGTGTGGAATTTTATAGATGACACCATGTCTAAAAGTTGTCAACCTAGTTTCGTTCAGCCTAAGGAATTTTGGCCGACATAAGAGATATTAGCCAGTTTCAAATAGATAGATGATAAAGGAGATGCTAACATCAGATGTATAACTTCACTAGAGCACGACCATGTTCAAACATAACTTATTGGTGAAGTTATGACATCAACTAGAGTAAATTCAGCAGTTCTTAAATTAGAAAAATATATTAAGTGTTTCATGCATGAAAATGAAAGTCTTGGTTTACCAATGGATCAACACACATTCCCTCACTTGTGTTTATGTGAAGAATTAATTTGAGCAGTGTGAAAGATATGATGCTAAACACACACTCATTGAATTTCCCAGTCAACCAGAGTCATAGTGGCATGCAAGATTTTTTGGTTTTTCTATTTTTTGCTTTATATTATTTTTAATATAATTTTCCTATAAATAAAAGGATCAACCTCTAGGAAAGTATATTTTTTCTCTGTGAAATTTTGTAAGGATTGTAGCTGCGAATTACTTGAAATCTTAATTTAGAAAATATGTTTGGCGTCGAGACATTTTGGTTTTCTAAATTTATATGAATCCATTCATTCTCATGGATTACTCTACTATTGGTTTAATGTCACGGGTGCCTAGTAAGAATTTCAACATTGTTAAGTTTTCATATATGGTTGAATGATTTAATGGATATTTTCAGTGAAGATTATTTGTTTTATTATTCTATTCTTATTTTCCATTATATTGTATATGAAATACTTCGAAATTATTTATGAGTATTTCTACAGTTTTAGTTTTACTCCTTTCTAGAATTAATTGGTTTGTTTTTCCTTAATATTATGTAGCAGTAATAAGTTCTCCTTAGAATTATTTATTAAGGAATTAAAAGAGATAGATAGTATTCATTGACTATTTCCAGATCTTAAACTATGTGATACATTTCTTCAAACTCATTAGACTAATTTATTTCATGCATTAATTCTTATAAAACTATAAAACATAAAAACAATGGAAAGAAACTTTGAAACAACCTTTAAATCCCATTGAATAGTTATCGAACCATTAACCTCAATGATGATTCTATACCAAGCATGGAAGAGTCTTATTGGGCCTCATCCTTTCCTTGGTTTTAATCCCTACTATTGAGAATTGGGAATCCATCCTGCTCAAGAGATCTGAGATTTCAAGTCTAAGTTGAGAATTCACATTCAAAAGAGGTGTCGAATCCTCCCACTGCAATAGCTCAATTCGAGGAAAATATTCTCAAACCTTGAAATATTGGTTAATTTGAATAGTTAAAAGGGACATGATGGTTCAATTAAATTTATTTATAAATTAACCTTGCATGCCCTATTTTTTCTTTACTAACATGCATAAATTTATATATGGCTTCCAAGGGATGCATAAAGAGAAAGATATGTCTTGAGTTAAGACTACTTGTAGTTCAATATAAATAGCTAATTGAAACACTTGAATACCCTAAGGAAATAGTACAATATCCAAGAATACAACCATAATATAAGAAGAAGAAGAAGCAAGGAAAAAAACCCAAGAAAATGTTAAAGCTAAAAGAAAGAGGGATGAGATTGAAGCAAACAAGATTAGAAGAAAAGAAGAAGAATAGGTTATATATTATAAATCCAAAAATTATCAAGTTTCTCAATTCATTGACTATGCCTTTAAGGTACAAAATGAACTGAACATTGTGGAGAGAGAATTCTATAATAGAGAAAAACATTTATAGGCACAAGGGAAATATATAATAGAGGTCATGAAATATGTTCAAGCATGGGAACTGGAGTACCGACAAGCTCAGTTACAGTTTGACCGAGTGAAAGACTGGCAGTTTTGAATAGTAAAAGTTATTTCTAAAGTTTTTGTTTTCCCTTTAGAGGGCCTAGAAGAAATGGATTTTGTTTTGAAATACTAGAAGAAAATAGCTCATGGCACCCTCCAAGAGATTACACATGACTTCAATGAATATGCTATGATATGTCAGCTCATAGCGAATATAGAAAACAATTGTTACTTCCCTTCTTTTGGACCTAGAAATAATTTTTTTCCATAACCATAGGTGCCTAAATATTTGGAAAGTTATGTTAGCACTATTAGGAAAGATATCAAAGCTCTACCTGAGGTTAATGAAGTAGCCACTTGAAATTTTATTAATGCTCCTACCGGGCACATGAAACTAATCAAGCATATAATGCTTAACAAACAAATGGGAGAAAAAATAATAAGGCTAAGTATTACATCATATAGAGCCTTCCCTAAGAAACATACTTTTCCTCATGGTGATGCACTCAGTCAAACTTTTGAGGCATGGGTGACCTTTACAAAAAATGGAGAAGAGACAAGGAACTTCCTCGATCTAAGTACAGTGTTATCCTAGAGAAGAGGATTCGAACAACTAGAAAGGTAACTCAAATAACCAAGTAAAAGGTCAAAACGATCAAATGGAATTGAATCCTCATATGTGTTATCACATATGTTTGTAAGGGGGTGTTTTTTCCCTTCAGAATGGACACCATGGCGATCAAATGACAAGAAGTGGGTTAAAACCAACTTATCCTAAGTTTTTATGACTGGGCGTATTATATTAAGAGGCACGTAGGTCTGGGCGGCTGAGATCTACGACACAGGATCCATATCAGACCCCCCCCCGACATTCTACCTTTAATAGGAGGGGGGGTGGGTCCGATAAGCAGTTTCCCTGCACGGGCCCCCCACTGCCATGGCGCGTTCTCATGAAATTGGACCCCCCTGCGCTAAACCACTAACCACCTACTCCCCCCTCCGAGTAGACCACTTACCGCCTCCGCTTACCGCCCTCACCTCCCGCTGACACTTGTCTTCCACTCGCTTGTCCCCTGTCTGTCGTTATGTCAGCGCCACTCCTCACTCTATCCCTGTCTTCCATGTGTATCCCACTCCCGCTTCATGTCACATTCCCTTTCTGCCTCCACCTCTCTCCTCCCAACATCTGTCTCCCATGTCACCTCGACCTATATGGTTTTCCCAACTTTCCCTCTACCACCACACCCTCTTTCCTCACCACATCACCACCTCGTCCTTCCACCCGGTCGCCGAGCATGTGTCATATCCTGATGAACCTGTATTAATCGCCTCGCCTGTTTCTCCTCGTCAGCATCCACCTTCGCATACCTGTCTTCCCTGCATGCATCCAACAAAGCATAGATGGCAAAGGAAAGGCTTCCATGTCTTTAATCGCAGGCGTTGAGTATGCTCACTCAAATATGGATGAAGCAGTTAATGTAAACATGGAAGATGGGTGAGACATCCTCTCCTTCCATAAATAGAAGGCCAGAAAGGGACAAAACGTAGAGGCAGGTTGTTTGTCTTAACTGACAGAGATCGCGTCTAACAGAAGAGTGCATGCACAGTCTGACCAACGTCTGCATGAGCAGCCTGACAGAGAGACTCATCAATTCAAGGCCTTGAATGTATGAAATGATCGTGTTTCAAGCATCAGAGCCAGTTCTGAGTATATGTAGGCATTTTTTCCATTTTGTTAGGGGGATGGTTGAGCTAGGCTCCCGTATTGTAAAGTTTTGATGAAGCAGTGGTTCTTCTGGTTATGCATTTTCATTTGAGACTTCTTGTTTAATGAAAGTCAACTTCTTTCCATCTCTTTGTAAACATTGTGCTAAGACACTCAGAATTGGAGGATCCAGTCGAGGGTGGTTTTGTTGTTGTGATGAATGTTTGATCACTACAATATTATCACCAGTTTTAATCAATTTATTGTCTTGTCTTATTTCCTTCTTACACTGAGTAGCTCGGAATCGGAGGATCCAGTCGAGCTGTTACAGTAGCATTGTGATGTAGGTTTGATCACTGTGTTGTTGTAACTGTGTTATCTGGGCACATTTCAGTGTCTTGTATTTCTTCTCCAAGCTGCTGGAAGGCCTGATGCCCATAGCAATCTTGTTTACCATTCTCACCAAGTCTTCCCTCTGCTCATTTTAAACTCAACTTACCAACGGAAGTTAAATCAAGACCTCACTTGCTTATGCTTTTCCTGGTTCGGGATTCTGAGCTAAAGCGATATTCTCTTGGGTCTGCATTCATTCGACCACCCTTATTCATTCATTGTGACATATAAAAATGATGGGTACCGGGCTTACCTCTGCTGCAATCTAGAGGTGACTTCTATTGCTAACATTTCTGGCGTCGTTGTCGGGGACGAAGTTGAAGATTTTCCCCAGGATTAAACGACAACGATCTTCTAATTATGAAGGTGCGTCAAATACCAAAAACCATTGAGATTTCTACTATGCACCTGACGACTCCATTTTGATGACTCCACTGGTCTGACCCCATTGTTTCATCTGGCTCTAAAAGGCAGACACACACAGTCTCATCCACAACTACCTCTAACTACACCAAAAGATGATCCATAGAAAATTATCAGAAAGGGAAAGGCCATTCAAGAAGGTACCTCTACTGCTGAACCAGGTATTTGTGATGATTTTCACTGTCCTCCTATAGAAACTACAATATATGCTTCTCATTTTTCTGCTGTACCATCTGTTGGAGTTTCCCAAAGTTTAAAGTTCGGGAGTGTTCTTATTGAATTCTCCCTTATTGGCCTTCGATTGGAGGGAGAAAGCCTTGTCACTCCTTTTTCCCCTGAAGTTGTAATGTGGTTTAGGCCCAGGACTTTAGAAGATTTTCCCACTCCGTAATTTACCACCCCTCCTCCTGTTAGAGTTATTAGTTTTACAGAAAGAGAAGCCTTTTCTCCCTCGAGCCTTGTGGCCTTTTATCCAAATCCTCTGTTGTTTCCCTTTCCTCCTGGAAGTTCAGTTCTAGTCTCCCCTATTCTAACCCCATCTCCTCCTGGTTCTCCTTCTGTTCACACTCCAATGGTAGGAGCTAATCCACCCAGAAACAGAATGGATGCTATAGTAGCTTCCATATATGCTCCTCTCATTTTACCTCAGCCTTTAAATTCTCTCCCTGCTAGAGATTACCTGAAATACATGCCCAAGTTCACCAGAGAAGAAGACATAATTGTTTAAGAACACCTTGGTGCCTTCTACAATTATGCAGACAATCTGAATATTGAAAATGAAGATGTCTGGATGAGAGTCTTTATCTGGAGCCTTGATGGTGAAGTTAGGAAGTGGTTTAGAGGATTGACCCCTAGATCCATTGCTGGTATTGAGGCTTTAGATGATGTGTTCTTGAGACAATGGGGGATTAAAAGGATTTTATGTATTATATTACAAAGTTTGGGTCCCTAAAGAGCAAAGAGGGAGAATCTGTCTTCGACTTCTCCAAAAGATTCAACAAAATGTACAATAAATCCCTGCTGAGATAAATCTCACAGAATCCTCTGCCAAAATCTCTTATGCTAACGCATTTGACCCTTATTTCTACCTCCTGATAAGAGAGACAATAGTTACTTCCCTAGCTCAAATGCAAGATGAGGCCATGGAAGTAGAATCTAATGTGTTGGTAGTCGACAAGCTCAGAAATAAGGCTGATGCAGACAGGAGAAAGGGTAGATCTGAGGCCTCAACCTCCGGTTCCTCTGTTGATGATATAAATGATGAAGAAAGAAGAAGGCAAAGTTGTTCAACTCAACAAGAAAAATCAAGAGAGAGGAAGTTCCACATCAATAGTAAAGAAAGTTGAGGATAAATGTTACAGGTTACTAGAAATGAAGAATGAAGAAAAGGCTAAGAGTTACACATAAATCATCAAAGGCCCTATCAAGAAACAAGATCGCTCAAAGGAGAAAATATCATAAATGAAGAAGACTCAAGAAGAAGATTATGGAAGAGATGGATATCAAAGAAGACCCTCCACTTTTAGGTATAAAAAAATATTCAATCATTGTGAAGGAAACAACAAAAGAGAAGATCATGATCATTCAAGGCATGAATTCAGAAGGAATACATCACAAAGAAGATCATTTACTTCTAGGTATCAAAGTTTCTTTTATGGTTATTATTTTACTTGTAATAACTTTGGACATAAAGTTTTAGATTGCACAGCTTATGGAAGAAATGTTCAAACAATAAATGATTATGTGGCTCCATACAATATCGAGTGTCACAAAGGATCTAAAGGATGAAAGATCTAAAGGATGAAGACAAGGGGATCAACCCCAAAGTGAGATACCCTTTGCCATTGATGTCAAAGGGGGAGAGAAACATCTGGAGAGATAGATGAGGAGCGATGGTCACAGGGGGAGTATGAGTGTTGACATCGATGCCAAAGGGGGATATTGTTGGCAAGTTGGTTGTCATTGATTTCAACATGAGTGGTTGTCATTGATGTCAATATATGTGATGGGTGTACTTGATGAAGTTTACAAGAATCCCCATACATGTGGGCATGAAGTCCGAAGTTGTTTGAGGAATAACGACATGAAGGACAAAGTAAATGCAGGTAACACACTCATAGATGGATATTCATAGTTGTGTCATTTACATTCATAGGTGGTACATCACGTGATTCCTCATTGTTAAAGAGATGTACCCTCATGAAGTTGTAAGCCCCAAAGAATGGTTAAGAATCCCATAAACAGTTACAATTCATTAATTAAAGGATAAAGTGGTTGTAACAAGAATCCCTAAAGTTAATAAGAGAAGTTACTTAGAAAAAATATAAATAGACCTCAAAGAGTCTCTCATAAGTATAACACACACACACATTATTAAATATATTCTCTGTGAGCACACTTGATGTATTTAGTGAATCTAAGATGTCGAGTATGAGGTAGCGGAAGAGTTAAGAGTGTGAAAGTTTCAAGCTTGCAGGTGTGCGAGGGTTTCTTTGAAAAAACCCTAATTTGGCTGACCCTCATGGGTTAGACTACTAGTGTCCCACGAGGCACCCCCAGGGGTTTCTTAGTGTCTGTCATGTGAGGCCCCACGTGTCACCAATATTAGTCCCATGAGGATAAGACAATTTTGGTGAGAGATGCTTGTGTCGGGTTGTTGATGCCCAGGTTGGTCTGTTTGTGTGTGATTGAAGCACCAGGTCAACTAAAAAATTAGGGGAATGTTTATATGCTTGTTATGAGATTATATCTTGGTGATATTATGGCACATGCTTGAGCCATGTCTTCATTATATTGTTGATACATTGGCACATGCTTGAGAGGTGCATGTATGAGGTAGATTTATTGGGGATATTGATGCATGTATAAGGCACTTCTTAATGATGTTATGGCACATGTTTGAGGTACATGCATTTGATGATATGGTGCATACTTGAGGCATGTCTTGGTGATGGTACATGATATGGTACATGTTATAGAAATATTTTCCTCACCCCATGTAATCTTGCATATAAGGCCTTTTTCCATTTCCTTATGCACACTTTTCATCCCTTTTTGCAAATCCCAGAGCTAAAAATACATTTTTTCCACATATACGCACCTTGCCTACTATACAACATGTGTATACGCAAGTTGCACCACTATAGCCCGTGTACATCGAGAAATGTGCCCAAAAATGAAAAATGGTGTTTGGTTTCCATGTCACGACAAGAGATCAATGATCCCTAGCCTTCTGTATATTGGAAACGTTCTAACTCAGCCCTTCAGTTCCACTTGAAGGCTATAAATGGAATTCCGAGATATGGAAAGGAGGAGAAAGAATTCAACTTTGAGAGAAAATTTGCTTTGGAGGAATTATTCACTTCATATTGAGTCTGCATCCCTTTATCCTTTAAGTCTGAAAACAATGTTCATCCCCCAATCTCTTCCCTTATTGAGTGAGAATTCCATTATCTCTCTTACATGAGCTTGCCTTTGGTGGAGGATTGAAGTGGTGGAGGCCCAGTTGGAAGGAACTGAGTTTCTCGGTTCTGAACCATTCCGACACGAAAGTCTATAACTGATTCACTTATGTTGATTATATCTTAATAGAAATACTATTTTCTCGTCCAATTGATATCTTGCAAATATTTGAATTATTATTCCATGGGTGTATTTGTTATGTATATTAATGGATTATGCTATTGAATGTGCTAGCATCATATATTATCACCATATGATTTCTTTGCTTGGTTGTTGAGGACTAGTTGCTGGTATATTACTTTGGGTAAAGTGATCAACAGTGGACTTCATCGGACGTCTAGATGAGGTAGGCCTTTTATCTTGTCTTGCTAGAATATTTGTTTATATAGAAAACTTGGGAATAGAGTTGATTTCTGTAGTCATTTCCGTCTGTTGTGGTTTTCCCCTAGCCATAGAGAGATTTTCCTCGTAACAATACACCTTGGTGATGATATGATACATTGTTAGAAGTGCATTTTGGCTATATTGGTATCTGGTTTGGTATATTTCATGGTGATTTCATCACATGCTTGAAGCACACACTAGTGATTTTGGAATATGTGTGAGGAACATATTTGGTATATGATATTGGTGTTGATACTGAGAGGGGGGTGAATCAGTATCAAGTACAATTTAAAACCTTTTTCAACTTATACTTAAACCATTCAATTATATCCAATGAGAAATGAACAATAGTATAAGAGTTACACCAATAC